>JAYRBW010107925.1:0-18600 GCA_036023295.1 Invenusta paracnida
CAATGCTCTACTGCAAAAAGAATGAGTGATATATTATTTATTACGAATAATATTATCGCTACATAAATAATTCTTCTGCACCAATTATATAAGTATAATTACTACAGAGCTATTGATCGGCAAGGCGTAGTGGTGTGCACCTGGTGTAAAGTTAAATATAACGTACGTAATATATTATACGTACTCTTATAAAGAAAGATCAGAGTCTGATGTTACCATGATAATGCTTACTTCATTATTACATGCCCCTGGCAGATGTTCTACTAGAGAGGCAGCTTTGTTCAGGTGCCTACAAAAACATTCTAAATATACAGTTTATAAATTAATAGGAGAAGAACAAAAAGGAGTTTTACTTAAAATGCAAATATATAATTTGCATTAAGAAAGTATCTCTTTGTATTTCGGGATAGTCTTACATGAAATAATTTGTATGTAAATTATATTTCGGTTAATTGCATTTCACACTTTCAAGTTAGTTTTTGTGTTTAACTTAAACAGACGAATATTTATATAAATATTTTATATGACAACATTTTACTGATATACGTTACCAAAAATATACCTATGTATGTCTGGATGTCAAGACTTTAAGTAAAATATATAAGACTATTAGTAAACCATGCTAATTACTTAAGCTATAACAATCATTTAACATTGATAAATATAATGTTTTATTTATTTCCAGAAAAATATGTAAACGCTAGTGAAAATCTAATGTAATAAAATTATTCTGTAAATAACAATATTTATACAATAAAGTTATCACTTAATTTGTATGTATCACTTAAAATCCACACCAAAAACAATCAATTAGGGGACGAGGTGGCTCAGTGGTAGAGCGGTTGCCTACGAATGTGTTGGTAGCGGGTTCAAACCCCGGTTCGGCCCGACTAAATTTTCCTCGTCCCTGGCTGGCAGCTGTGCCAGTCGATTGACTAGTTCGATCATGAGTTTCCCGACTCGTTGTGGTAATAAATATATAAAAAAATAAAATTAAAAAAATGAGAAACCTTTTCACAACACGGAAACACATTTCTCTTACACATATAATAAAGGCTTTCTTTTGACTGGAAAGCCAATTATCCCCAAAAATTTGTTGTGTTCAAACTAATAATTTTGATATTTCATATTTTATCAACAGACAGATATATATTTTCGAATGATTATATTGCTGAATTTTATATTTACCCGTGCAAATTAGATTTAATAATTTGACGTCTATAATTCCTTACGAGACAAACTTATGCCCACGCACACACTAAAAAGTATATAATGTACCTTCAAACGACTATAGCAAACTTTGTTATCTTGAGTTGACTTAGAAAGCACACATTTATCATCAATTCATTTCTTACTCTCGACCACACCCTCTCCTCCCTCCTCGTACCCGCCTCCAAATCTCCTAACTTCCGTCTCCAAACACATTCATCTAGCAAATAAAAACCTCAAATCTTTTTGTATAAATACATAGGCACATATTTCCATATATATACATTCTAACATAATTGTAATATAAAAATGTATTTGAAAAATTGGAAATTAAAACTAATTATTGCTTTAAAGTTGAAATAAACACACACATAATGTAAACTTTTAAAATATATTTACACCTAACATCCTACTTTAAATATATTATAATATTATTATTAATTATAATTATTAATGTTTTCATATATATATAAAAATTATTATACAAGTATATGTAGAAGGTATATAAATACATGAAATAAACTAGCATATAAGATAACAAATTGACTGCCTATATCAGCATAGTATTATTATATTTGGGCAAAGCTAGGGGGGGGGGGGGGGGCGGGGACATCGGTGTATAGTCTATAGGAAATTACTTTCCGTCTTTACTGCAGTTGAACAGTATAATGTTCGAGTATAATGACTTTACATTTTAAACCACAAGCCCAACAAATGTATCTAATTATAGTTTAAAATAAATGAAATTCCAAAAAATAAAATAATAAAGTTTAAATCAATATTAAAAATATGACACTCTCTATTCCCCTTCGCAACAGACAAAGTTTTATACCGATATCTATATCTATATCTATCGACGAAATATTGCATGTCTGTCAGCGTATTCTAATTACTTACATACGACGATTATTCATTAATAATAATATGTTGACAGTCAACAAAAAGCGATTATAAATGTTAAAACGCGTTCATGTATATTATCTATATATACATATATATATTCTGATAAGCGAAACTCAGGCCTCATATCTAGAAGATAGTATATTGAATTAGTTAGTCTACAGAAACTACCCCCTAGGTTTCTAAATATATATATGTGTATGTATAGACATAGATACCTAATCGTCACAATAATTGATATGTTCATTAAATGTATAATGAATTCATATAATGAATATGATTCGAAACTATATATGAAATGTTAACATTACAATCGAATAAACAACTCTGGAAAACTTTGCCCGAGCAGGTTTCGAACCCACGACTTAGGTTACATGCCCAATGCTCTACCAACTGAGCTTTCAGGGACTAACATTTCACTATAAGGCGGAATCCAAATCACCCTACAAGCATCGTTAACCAGTGAGCAATGAGTTAGTACCAATAATTGCCCCATGTGAAGCTGCGATCTCCACACTATAATATATTTGACTATACCTAATGTTGCTTGTAAAAATCCCCAAAACAGCCAGTTGGCACTAATTCTGTAGTCTTTATACATACCATATTGCGAATAATACTATATACTTGTATACTATTTTAGTTGTAATAATATAATATATTTGCGAAATATGTTACTGGAAGTTTACATATGAAATTTTATTTGCATTTATTTGTTGTTTGAATATGAAAGTTAATTAAATGCTAGCAAAAATCTTTAAAGACTAACTTTTTTCTGTACAATTATATTTAATAATTAATTGAGTCGTCACTCCCTATCTCATTATATAAATAGCAAATAAGTCTTATTTTATTTTTCTAGTCGATTTAAAATGCTGCATGTAACATATTCGGAAACTTGGTAATAAAATAAATTATTATTAGCAATATTCTCCAGAATAGATTTTAAAATACAAAAGACCATAATATTATTTTTACTCAATCTTACATTTATGAAATTACGTTGATGGTTACTGACAAAAGTTTTAGTTATAAAGTTTCATGAGTTTTAATTAAAATTCGATGTTTGTTGAAGAACATTTTTTTTCATTTAAGAACAATACAAGTGATTTATTGATTAATATATATAACATTTCTTTATAAACGGATATGTATAATTTGTTTTTTTAATTGTTTGTAAATATTTTTAGTTTGAACTACTAAGTTGGGCTTATATTGTTAATACATATTTGAAAGTTAAAGAGAATATGAAGAAGAGTGTTTCTCTAATTCTTTGACATATATTACAAATTGAAAAGTATGTATAGATCGTATTATTTAATTATTAACCATTTTAGCTACATACAGATTACAATTCAAAGTGAATTAATTTAACATATAATTACAAAATAAGATAAGATATTGTGTACATACACGCATGCAAGAAAAAGAAAAGAAAATTTAAGGAGGATAGGGAGTCAATTGTATGTTGCTGTTGATCTTTTTGATGAATTGACTGATTATTACTAATTATATAATTTACAGCCAATATAATTAATTTTATATGTATTAATGGTGTGTGTGTATTTTTAAATTAAAATATATATTTTATTTTATGCATTTTATTAAGCAGTTATGAAATTTGTATTTACAAAATCAAACAGATTCGATTTATATTAGTACATAATAGTGTAACATAATTAATGTTATCTACATACAGATATCATTAAATTTATCCCAAATTTTAAATGTCACATAGAATTAGTAGATAATTAATCAATAATGAATTGTTTATTTTTCCTTTGCTCTCCATAGAAGCGTGTATTGATCTTCGCCATCACGATTGACAAAGCAATCATGGCATTGGACAGCAGCTTCTCGCCGCCGTCGTTCAGTCAGGAGGGGGAGTCTCAGCAGGAGATTATCAAGAAATTCACTGTCTACCGGGTGGCCAACAATGCCCTCACCGCATACTGGACATGGCGTGGCGTTTCCCTCACTTCTAGCATCAGTTATTTTCAAGTGAGAAACCTATTGTTAAATTATAATCAATGAATAAATGAATCAATCGATATAACGTATTAACCAATTCAATATGCAATCGAAATAATATCTATTAATTATTGATATGGGATTATATTAGGTATATAAAAAGAACGAAAGATTATAAGTCGGCTAATTCATTAAAATAAAAAAGTCTCGATCTGCGGCAAGTAAAATTATAATATCCAAATATAGTAATATAGTAATATTTCGTGAGGCACACTTCATCAAAAGAGTGAAATAAAGTTAAAAATAGGCAGGTTATATAAGTAACAGTTATTACATAAGAACGAGTTAAAACTTGCTAATAAATGGTATTAAAAACGCTAGCGAGTAAAAAAGCAGGTTACATAACAACTTAATTAAGAAGATATAAATTAATTAATACACGAAATAGAAAAAACAATATGAAGCAATTTAAGAAAAAATACGATTGAAATTCAGTATAAAATAAAATTAAGAACAAATTAGAACTAGAAACATACACAATTATCTGAAGAAACTAAAAGAATTTGGACATAAACATTAAAAGTGAGACATCGCTTCTATAAACGACCGAGTAATAAACCAGGCCTCTAAATTGGTTCTGTAAGAAAAATCTGATTCACATTTGAATAGTACTCAAGAACCAATTTAGTTTATTACTCGAAAAGATCATTCAATGAATAGGAACACTGACTTTTCAACTCCGACGGTTTATAAAAACAATTTCTCGTCTTTAATGTTTATGTCCCAATTCTCTTAGTTTCTTTATACAATTGTGTATGTTTCTAGTTCTAATTTATTCTTAATTTTATTTTATACTTTTTTGCTTAATTTTAATTTTAGAGAGTTTTACAAATCTAGCTTGAAAAATCGACTCCAAAAATGATTTTTACTCGATAGAAATGTAGACTTGTAATATTAAGGTATATATAATAAGATTTCGTTTCTATTATATATTTATATGTATATAACAACTATTATTTCAGTTATTCAGCTTAATTATGACTATGTTAATTAATTCAAAACAATGCCTTAATCATCTGAAAAATATTGATGGCTTAAAAAGAGTATATTATACTTTTTTTAATATTTACATTTGTTATATTTATGTAGATATCACTGTTATAGATATATATTATAATTAGATATCAGTATACCCTGTAAACTTAAATTAAGATGTATAAAACATGATTTCAGTCTATAATATACTGATGTAAAATAAATTATTGACATAATTCTCATCAAAATCTTTGACAGTTTAATAATATATAAATGTCTCATATATTTTTGAATATATATATTTCTAATTGCAATTAAATTAAATTTACATATCTAAACTCTGCCTTTGGGTTTTTTCTGAGATGTAATATAATATACTCTAGATTATGTTATATTTATTTTTCCAAATTTAGCTGAAAATCAAGTTTTAGCGAAAATAACTAAATGAATTTATACACATTTATATGTTAAGCAAAATAATATTCTATATGTTATTTTTAAAGAACACAAAAAAACCGCGAATTTGAAGTCATCTTATGCGAACAAGAATTATTGATTAAATATATACTAAATTTTGTATTGACTATAATATAAATAATAAAATACAAATTGAAAAAAGGATATCATATTTCAACTCTGAACATTGATCTTACTCGTAAAAACGTATTTATGCATATAAAATATATACACTTACTAAAAATAGTGTAAAAAATTCTACGTTAAATATACTGAACAACACAATATATTATTAAAAAACGACGATACATATATTATTCTTAAAGTACAAATTCACTCCACAAGGATTTTCAATTTCATTGTTGGGTGAGAGGTCAGTGTTAGGTATCTTGTATGACTAAACTGAAACTTGAATTATCGGAAAGTCTAAATAAGAGAATTAGAGCTCGTGAAACTGAGGATTAAAAAAGAAAGCAAAATGAAGTAATCATTATTATCATAGCCTGAGGACAGCTAAGTGAGAGTTCTGTGTGAAGATTGGACGTCTAATTCTGACCATCTGTCAATTTTAAACTCTTGAATATATGTCAATATGGTACGTAGGTATTTATAATATATGTATATACCTGCAGTTGTGATCTCATTCAAGCGTACTTACATAAAAAGAAAGTCTGCTAACCAGATTGGATAACAAGATTGTTGTTTTAAAAAAATAGAATAAATAATCTGAAAATGCCTGCTAAAGATAAATGCTACTGACAAAACATTTCTTTACTTTAGAAACGATATCTTCGACTGCGATTTATTTCTCTAATAATCATATAACATAAAACTAAATAATTTCTAGCGTTTTTTCAATGTCACGTATTTGGAGTTAAGATATAATATATGCATGTTAAAAAATGTGGTCTTCCAAATTTATAGGCGCATGTAGTCTACATATTTATACGTCTATTTAATTAGAAAGACGATACTTTTTTTAACATGAATATACATATTACATAATATATGTTAATTTCAAGCACATTACATTACATTACTAACATTACACAAACACTACAGATTACTTTATTTAACTTTTTGATAAACACATTTGGAAAAAATATATAGTTTATATAATAAATATGTCTCTATTGAAATTATTTACAAACTTTGTATATCATGTAACGTTTCAATTTTGAATAAAATTTTACTTATGAAAAATTAAAATAATAAGTACATTTACATATATATGGAAGAAATGAAGCCTGCTATGTTTAAGCAGCAAAAATGCTTTACGTATAAGCCTATATCAATAGCCCATAACATCATCAATACGCTTATTTACTGGAGCGCTTCTGTTTGTATTACGGTATATTTAAATCCCTTTACTTTAAAATTGACTAGTAGGTATGTATGCCTCATTCATGACAGCTGTACATACAATATAAATCAGTATACGGTTTAATAAATAACAACTCACTTCGACATATTTACAAAGTGTTTGTTTTTCTTTACTTAATTAGAAAGGGATCGATAGTATTGATTTAATCATCAACGCAATTTATAAAGGGGATTCTTTCACCGGATACAATTAGTGAATTCTGCTTAATGTTCGCACTTCGCAAGAATCAAACAAAATATTCATTTTTAAGAGAATAACTACAGATGTTGTTCCTTCTCTCAAATAATAAGCATATATGTATATATATATATGTAGAGGTTGAAATGTACTTTCTAAATTTGCCTATAACATTACAACACAGGTTTATTTTATAAGGCAGAATGCAAATGATAAGTATAACAATAACGCATACATTAACCTTTTGAGAGAGTAAGTATATATAATAAAAGAGCTATATTTTATGTAGACCTCCCAGTTTATCGATTCATATTGCCATTAAAAGGATTTGTTAAACTTTCATACATATGTTTTCGGTTTATTTTTAGACAAACTTTCTAAACTTTAAGTGACAATATACATCATACCTTCACACCTTGTAGTGTTAAAATGAATTTATATTAGCTCTCAAAACTGAAGGTTACATGTTTTTATGTCTTTATACATATATTGAAGGTCTATAAATTATATGTTACAAATTTTATGCCTTAAATGCAGGTTGGATAATGTTTAGTATAATATATACACATATATTTTTACACAAAAATCAAATTATATATTGTTTGTGCATAGTATCAATTTTATCATTTATATACAGTCAAAATACAGCCGTATTACCAATATAAGCGTTGGTGTTTTTTCTTTGTGAAGTATTGTTATTTTAATTTTTTTTTTAATTTTATAACTTAATAGTTTTGTTTTTAAATTCCTTGAATAATATGATTAAATCTAGAAAGAATCTCAAATACGTGAATTCAGTAGAAGTGTATTTGTAGTATTGATAGTTAATATAAAAACATTTTCATAGTTAACATACAATATATTAAATATAATTAATTAAACTTTATTGAATAGCAGCATGTTAACGTTACAAATAAGAGCACTTCATAAACAAATACAAAATAAATTTATAAAACAAAATAGAAATTGAATATTAACAAATATAATATTTCACACAGACTCACATAACGTGTGTATTACTACACATGCCAAATGAAACAATATATGCATGAAATAATTTATAAAGAAATATGGATGTATGGAAAGAAATGTGTATTGAGAAGAAATGAAGCAAATTGTATAAATGGAATAAAGAATTGGACAAAAATGACCCCTATACGTGAAAGAATACACTGAATTATGTAAATAACCCCCGAGTTTCATGATAAATGAGTTCTACATATTTATTCATTTATGAATATTACTTCCTTCAGGGATGCATTCGTTCGGTTAAGTTAAATGCTGTATAACTTTGTATGGTGAATTCAACTGTACATTCCTTGTGGATAATCATATACAGTTTCATATATTTCTTATAAGTGTCATTTAAGGTTAGATGCGATATTCATTAATGAAATTATCATGTTCAGTAATACTGAATTTTCTAGAAAAGGAAGCGTTTCTTATTGAAAGCACCATATCACTTTATATTTCCATTATATTCTCGTATGTACTTTATTGTACTTTAGACATAGGTTATAAAAAATTGAATTTAAAGGAATCATATGTATGTAGAATAAAATAAAATAAAATAAAATCATATAGTTTCATTATTGTAAATATTTTGAATATTAATGCTTTATATATATAAAAAATATGTTACAGAATTTATAGATAACACAAAAATAAATAGTTAAATAGAGCAATAAAATGATTATTTAAAAATTTTAAGTGACACAATTTTCATTAAAAAAGCTATAGAATAAAATAAATAATTATACTGAAAATATTTAATAACGTAAATAATATATCGTTAAGAAATTGGATGTATTTTATCTTAGAAAATATGAAATTATTTTTATATCAGTGAATTTTTGATAAAAATATTCAAAAATTAAAATATTCATAAATTAATTCATGCTTTTCATTATAAACGTTCATTTAAAAACTGATTTATGAAAGAAAAGAAAAAAGACTGTGCAAAAAGAAAAAAATATGTTCCGTATACTTAAATGCCTATTACCAGTACTATTTCGCATAATAAAGAGTCTTTCTTTTTCATGTAATGTATTTGAAAAATTGAAATTTCAAATAAGTAGAGCGTTAACAAATAATGTACTAGTACATTATTCAACAAAGCATGATACTAAATAACGTCATCCATACATCAATACATTTTTACAAGTCGATTGAAAGACAGCCTCATTCAGCTTGTAAACGTAATTGCTTCGGTGGAGGATTGTCACTTTTTGTTTCGACTTTTTCGTCATTTTTTGAATAACATTGCTTATCCATTGTTTGGTCAAATCTAGCTAAACTCATTCTTTTGTCCATTATATTCTTATCAATGTAAACCTCATCGGCCGAAGAAATATGTTCAGTCTTTTGCTTGCTAATCTTGTTAGGAATTCCAGCTAACACCAGTCTTGTCTTGGCACTCTTCTGTTCCTAGTGTTCGTGTAGTAGCCGTCTTTTCCAACAGACCACATTAAAGTGGCTGTTACCTTCTGAATAGAATGTATTCCCATATAGGTTGATTTTTATACCAGACATCATCTTTCCCATCTGGAGTCAAGCAAAAAGATGGATGTTTTATTTGACCTCGATGGGAAAGGTATTTTTTGTAAATTTCAACTAGGCATCTTTTCGGATTGGTTGGGTTTTTTGTGGTTAACAGTTCGTTTTGGTTCGAAACGACTCTTCTGTAAACCGAAGTTTTTTTATTTAGAAACACATTCAGTGTATACCAGGACATCCTCATTGTCAACAAAAGTTATCTGCAGTTGGGATTTCTCGCCGAAAGTGAGTTTGCGGTGTTCGCTAGCCACACGCATGGCACCATGTGTCAACAATAAATAGATCAGTGCATATATTAGTTGCTTTGGGTTTGCGCTGCCAAGAACGCCAGTATTCCACATAGCCTCTTCATCTTTATGTGAGATGATATTCGATCTTCTTGTTGGTCGCACATTCCTTTGCGAGCACTGAACTTCATTTCAGCTTCAAGAACTGTTCGAAATTGAACAAATTCTTTGTGGTTGAAGAATGATCAAGTTCTTTTAAGTTTATATTTACAGTAATGCTGTAACATAGCGACAAGCTCCTTCAATGTTCTGGTTGGATATTTACTCCCATCTTGTTTCCATACATCAGCAATAAAGTATTTAAGACGGTGATTAATGTCAGAAGTATCCATTTCGTCAAGATTTTTAAATACCTTTAACACGTCATCGTGCATATGCGAACTTTCCAAATTGTATGCCACTGAGTAAATAAATTTAAAGCCCATTTCCGTTTTTCAATCGTCTTTTGGGGAATAGCAGTATCAACATGTTGTTCTATGTCTTCCGTTCTAGTTGACGCAAATCTGTTGTCTTGAACCTCATGATTATAACGATCAGAAGACTAGAAAATATCAGAAATATCAAGAAAATCATCATAGTTACAATCATCTTCAAGAAGGTTTGAGAAACTCATTGTGACACGTTTACGGCTTAATCAGAAATGTATGAATGATTTTTGCTAACACTAAAATATATATTTTAAATTAAATCAATACATTAAACGATAAAGTACAAATACTTTAAATGATATTGAACAACGACATTTAAATGATTTTAAAGTACTAATTTGCGGATTTACACTGCAAGAATGTCTTTATCTTTCGTTTAATGTACTCGGCCCCGAAAACTGAAAGATGCGGTCATTCTCGCAGTGTAAAACCTCTAATCAATGCTTTATTCTAAACTTAAAGTACGTAGAAGAAGTTATTTAATCATGAATATATTAAATTTAAAATATATAGTTATGAGTAGGAAGCAGTCACTTACCCGGAAATATAATAATAATTATTATTATAATTACAGACATGAATGTGTTATTATACGCAATACCAGCTAAACCCAGAAGTAACTAGTTCGAATTTGAACCTACAATCTCTGAATTAACGCCGGCTTCTCAATTTAGAGATTATAGGTTCAAATCAGGACTATTTACTTCTGGGTTTAGCTGGTATTGCGTCTTACACATTCATGTCTGTAATTATAATTATTATTGAAATATATAGTTCAATAATTAATTTGCTATTATAGGAATATTTTTATCATAATTCAATATTGATAACATATTAAGATATTTTCCAAAATCATTTAAAACACTTTTATAATGATAACAATTACTTCTATTTTATATTAAAGATATTTTAATTATATATATACATAGATATAAAAAATTATATTTTTAGTTAGTACAAATCAAATCAAATTAAATTAAATTAAAATTCCCGAAATTAGAAAAATTATAAGAAAAAAACAAAATAATTGGTTAATCTTTAAAATTTTATGTACATTATAAAGGTCATGTATACCCTCTTTGTCTGTAAATGTCTGTAAATAAGTTGCAAAAAATATCAGTATCGCAGTCAACGTAAATCTAGAATATTTATATGGATATATAACGAATCTCGTTATCTCTGATAAAAAATTCGAGATTACTTATATTAATTGCATTCGTGTTAACCAAAGCATATACGTATATATAAGCAATATATATTTAATGTGCAAAAGAATATGGAATAATTTTAAGTGTTTATTTGTATAGTAATATTGATATTATTAAAATTATATATTAAAATTAAATTTTTAATTACTTTTCTGTTAAAGTTTTTACGTCATTTTGGAGAATAAAAATATGGCTTGAATAAAACAAATTTAGCCAAAAAGAATAATAAAAACATGTTTATTTATATTTCATTATATATATTGTATCCGTACATTTAACGATATATTAAACTATATGTTTACCTCATGATGACCACAGAGTAAATACACTAAATTCTTGCCTCACATAAATAATAATTGCATCGAGAATCAAAATTATTAAAAATCTACCCTAACCAATTACATCAGAAAAGTCTCAAAAATTTTTGTTTGCGTTTCAGGGATTAATCCTTATTTTATACGGCATGAGAATTAAGTACAACTATATTCAAATAACAATGTATATTAAACTACATATAAATAGTTTAAAATATATTATATAAACATTTAATATATGTATAGCATAGCAAAAAATACGCATCTCTGTTTAATACGAATTTAATCCTTTTAATCTATTGTATCACATGCCTAGTTAATGCTTAATTTTGAAAGTAAGATAACAATGAAAAAACTAAAAATGTCTAAATATCTGTGTTGGCATAATTTTTCAACTAATTTGTGATTAAACAATATTTACAATATTTACATAAATATATGTATTAGAACAATGAAAAAAACAAGTTATCTGAGAATATTTTTATCTTTTGAAATTCTAAAAATACTTTTAAAATTAATTTTTAATTATTTTCTAAAATCTGAAATATTATTATTTGTTATAATTAGACAATTAAATTTCATAGATATTTCACGGATGCAAACTAAAAATAGGTTTTCTAATGACAAATAATTCATTCTTCAAATTAATGTAAAATGTTTCCCTTCATTTCGTTTGGACTAGTGGAATACGTTTAAATTATAATTAATCGACTTGAAAAAAAAATTAGTTTCTCTCAAAGAATTGTGTCATAAATTGTTAAATTTAATGTTTAAATCAGATAACGAATAAATGTTTTTTTGTTATAGTGCATATAAAGAAACATGATTTTTTACAATAAATATACCTATTGCCTCCTTCGGTCCACAAATCGGCTAAACCGGCTAAATCCACAAATCTGGCATCCACTTCACGAGTATGAAACGTATACCAAGAACATCCCTTCCCTCCAGCCTTACACACCAACCTGTAAATAAAATGTTGTATATTAACATACAACCCCTAACCACGTTCCCTCTCAGAAAAATCGATCAATTATTGCCTGAACCAAAGAGACCCATACTCTACTCCAGGACTATGCTAGAGTGACCTGCTCGTTGCCATGAAAGTCTTGTGGTGAAGTATGTATATGTACATAGTCTCAGACCTCAGATCGAACATCCCTCACGTCACACATAACACAGGGATTGCATCACACACGATATATCAAAGAAATCTGCATTAGCTAAGCACTGCACAGCAAAGCAAAGCACAGCACTGCTCATCAAAGTTCCAAAGTAATCCGAAGAGAAAAGTAGGACTCAACCGGACTTCACTTGGATGACATGGCTTATCAATTACTACAATGAGAGAAACATTATGAATCAAACTCAAAATTTCGACCTTCTTTCTACTTACAACAGTTTTCCATAATAATTGTTTCTGTATAGTTTTTTTAACTTTTAGGAAAAGATCAGTTAACTTTAGTACAATTGTACACGTACTTTAATCCAAGTATAATTTGTATACTTATTATTCTAATAATTTCATTTATTCATATACCAATCAATAATTTTATCTACTCCGCTGTCCGCTGTCCTGTACAACTATTTATTTGTTGTATACCTTAATAAATGAAAACCTAAGAAAAAGTAGAAATATATTATTTTATATGGCGCAGAAAGCAAACTCATTTTATTATGAACCCAGTATATAATCCCCTAGTTATTCAGATTACATTTATATCTGTATTAATTACTGACGGACGTGTTCTTTTCGTACTATAAAAAAAATGATATTTACAAGAGCTGCATCATACTGTAGTCATCATCATCACCTAAACTTCAGCGTCACCGCAAAAAAGAATATGACCCCCTTGAAACCTATTTTTATCCGACTCATATTTCATGTGGTACATATACATCATATGCCTTTCTATATTATCGTACATGCAGAACATGAGGACGCAGAAAGGAATCGATGTAAAGATGACATTTCTATTGAATATGTCAAATACGAATTCAGTCCTCCATCTGTCTATAAAGTTGGGTTAGGAAATATTGTTATAATCCAGCTAATGTATCAAAGAAGATCTATAATTAATGGATGCAAAATATAATGTAATATATGTATATATGCACACATACATAGTTCATTGATGGTATATACTGTGCACAATATACTTATTTATTCGTAGAAGTAGACATTTACGTTTTAGAAATTAAGTATTATGAATTGCACTATTCTTCTTTTTATTCATGCAAAGTTTTATTTTACTATTAAAATACTCTAACATTAATTATTGATTTATTTTATGATTTAGGAATCTAAGTGTTTGGATTTTTGAAATACGAAATCAGTCAATTGCGATAGGCAAATATTTTTGTTATATATATAAGTAATATAACACTGAAAGTTAAATAATGTTTCTGAATAATAATTTTTTATATAAAATATCTCGTTCCATTATAATTTTTGTCTAAAAGTAATGTACGAAAGTTGATTTTGTCAATAATTTATTAAAAAAAAACACAATCATTTGAGTAATTGTAACTTTTTAAATTGTTTTGCAAATTATCATGATATGTGCATCGAATAAGTCATCTAATTTTTTAGCAGAATTATCCATTTATTTAAATTGTAAACAATAATGTTGTTTTTAAAACAATGAATGACGATTCGATTGATATAATTGCCCTTAATAGTTGATAATTAATAATGTATGAATACTTTTTGCTATATCTCTTTCTTTGTATTTAATATTTTAATTAATAATACATACCTGTATTAATTATCTTAAATAAATAAGTTTAAATGATATACACCCACACATGTAAATATTATTTATAACTATTGTAATATTTTCTTAAGACATTCATAACATGAAAAGATGAAAAGAAACAGTATAAAATCTAGAAAATAATAGAGATGATTTATATGACTTATATAGAGATACTTATAAAATAAATAAACATGTTTGATAATACCATGTGTATATATTTTGTGATATATGTGTATTGTGATAGGCAGTAATTTATATATGTTTTACTTATTTGTAAAGTCATACAAGAAACAAGAATAAAATGCCCACGGCCAAGTTTATTCCCTCAAATAATTAAAACAGAATAATATAAATTAAAAAATTAATATAAAACAGAATTACTACTACTACTAATATTAATAACAATAATGTTATATTTATATTTATGAATTTTATCATATACGAACATATTCACATCAACAAATTAATTGTTTTTAATATTCGACAACTATACGTATGTCTACAAATTATAGTATAATATTATTTATATATACGAAATATATAATAATGCTATATCCAAGAAAATAAATATTTTATAAACAGACGTAGTTATTATAGTTAAACATTTTAGGTAAAAAAACGTTTTTAAATAAAATTACAAAATATTAAAGCATAACATTGAGTATAAAAAGTAGCATTGTAAATTTCTATCCTATGTCTTACACTGTTCACTAATATTTTGACTTAATATTAAATTTATTTTTATGTTTATGTTTTTAAAAATGTACAGAAAATTAATAAAATGAAATTCTCTAATTCAATATATGTACTTTATTAGTATTTATATAAGGAATGTTTGATACCTTTAGACTAAACTATTACTACTTATATATTTTCGAGAAGCATTTTTAGAAATTTTTAGAAAATGAAAAATATTTAAACAATAAAATTAATTTCTTAGTAAGATATGATTTAAAATAGATGGTTAATGCTCTCCATATAGAGCATTTTAGGATGTAATCATTATAATGGTCTCATTTTTTGCATAGTTTATTTAAACGAAAAACGACTTAATCAGAATAACGAGATATCAAATTTAAAAAAAACTTGAAAAATAAAAAAACATTATAAATGATTAAGAAAGTGTATAAAATCCTTCTTAAAAAAAGTTATCTTATTTATACTACATATAATGATATTTAAAGTTTAAATTGAATTAAAATACACTTCATATTTTTCTATACTTACACAATAAAACACAAATATTTTTATTTTATTCGAATATAGCTACTTGATGAAAAGCTAACTAATAGTGATCGGATTTCACTGCTGAATTGTAAATAATTTAGATATTTCAAAAAGCTTAGATTTCGTTTAAATATGAAAGTAATATGAAAGAAATATGAATGCAATAAATGAGCCCAGTGCTGCCACTCAACTATCATAAATATATTATCCAGACAGTAATATATTATATACACTAAAAACTAAATCCCACTTTTTTGCAGTTATGATATAATAATAAAGTACATATTAAGACACATTAACAAATATACGTAAATTCTATTAATACAATGAAAATGGTTAAATTTACAAAATATTCATGTAATTTATTTGACGTTAATTTGAATTCACGTTTATTCATTTTATTCACGTAAGTTAAATCTTAATCCCAGTATTAAAAATTCTCTCTTCTCAATTAGCCCAATCTAACTTTCCCAAACTATTCTAATATCTCTACCTCTTCTCAAGGTAACCTCTATTCACATTTATTAGTTTTGTAAGTTGGTTGTACTTATTGTATTTCTATATATACATTATTTATTGCATTACTGTATTAATTATTTCTTTCCTGACGATGTCCACATTAGAACAAAACTAGTCGAAATAAACTACATGAAGTTTATTTTCATAGCTTTTATTTGGTTTTATAAAAGTTTTTGTACTGTAAAATATTTAAATCTTAATGTTTCTGAACAAATTTTTATTTGTGTATCATTTAATCTATAATTAAATATCTATCTACAAATCTGTTATTATCAATCTATTGTATGATGCATCATAACTTTTATTTGCACAGTTTGAAAATAGGTAGACATGGTTTTACCTAAAATTAATAATATCTTGAACTATTTTCAGGCAGGATTTGTTTTACTATAATTATGTTCGAAGAATGCTAGTTAGCTAATCCCTTTTAATAACGTATATAATATACGCACAGTGAATCCTATTTAAAAAAATATCGAAGTATATATCATGTTACTTTATTCCACAAAGAAACGTATTTTGATAATAATAACACTAAGGTTTCTTGCACTGAAATATGCTATGCCGCCAAGATATATATTTTAATATCACGTCATAAATTCATTACAAATCATTAGAAATATTTTTTAGACAGATGTATTAATCATACATATCCATCTACTTGTAACTGTACGTATAAATCAATGACATGAAAATATATCAAACCACTTAACTGAATATGTTATGTAAGCATGCATGTGCATGAGCATTATTTAATTAAAAATGCTTTAAAAGCTTATGTATAAAACTACCATATTTTAGGAAATGTTGCTATGTTGCAGAAAAATATTTTTGAGGTAGAATTTAACACAGATATTGTGTTTTCAATTTATTACAAAACCTGTTCAAAAATTTATTCTGCTAAGCCATGGACTCCTATATAACAGCGCCTATTATTTAGGAATACATGGTTAAGGTCTTTGTCGTTACACATTTTAACACCGATATTACTTTTGCTAGTAACGATAATTATTTTCATTAATATTTATATATTATTGCCACTTATATTAAACTATTATTTTATTTATTCTTAAATAAAGTACACATATATTTCATTTACTCCAATAATTTAGAACATCGTAAGTTGTACTGTGAAGATAGTTGCATTTACACCTTTTAAGTAACTAAAGATAATAGTTTAATTTTGGATCATTCAATATAGTTAAATATTGAATGGCATTGTTTATATTTCTATATTAACCCAGTTTTATCCTAGGAAGTAATCTTTGGTATTTGAAAAACATATATAGATTCATAATATAAATATAACTGAAAATAATTAATTGTCGAGTTGGCCCAATGGATAGACTCACCGTATGAAGTAGTATGATGATAATTAATCAAATAGCTCACATTTTCGCTACAGAATTATGTAGTTAATTTAGACATTAAAATATTTATATAACACTTAAACATGGAAGCTATCATTTACATTTATCGATGTATGATAAACATTATTTTTAGAAATATAATTAGTACGTTTAATAACTTATCATAATATATCATATCTAAATGAAATGTGCATATTAGTAGAAGGGAAGGAGTGCCACGACTCCAGTCACAAGACGGGGGGGGCCTCACCAATCACCATCGAGTACGGCCAGCCTATGACAGAACAAGAAGAGTATAAAAGGAATACGTGCGCCTGTTTTAGTCATTCTACTTTGCTTCGCACTTGTGTACGGTCGTATACTCGTCTCTCCTAACCATGCAATACAGCGACAGTGATTATGAGGAATTTGAACATTTCCTTAATGATCTTTTCAGTTTACCAAACTTACCATCCACATCCTCTTCAGCGCATAAAAAACACATAGACGTATTATCTGCAATACTAATATGATTGTAGGGATTTGATTGATATAATTAATTCTTATAAAAAGTTGCAAAAATTGGATATTTTAATTATTTATAGGTATGTTTATTATCACTTCTTTTTTTGTTTATATAATTATCTCAAACAAGATGGATCACTAACAATAGCTAACCGTCAAAATTTGATTTAAAATATTTTTTGGTAGAGCTAAATAATACTTTGCAGTTTTTGGACTTAATTTTTTTTGTGAATATGTTATGAATATAATTCCTAAAAGTATGCTAAAAGTTCCCTACCGGTATGCTAAAAATACGC
>JAYRBW010107936.1:0-18600 GCA_036023295.1 Invenusta paracnida
CATAGAGCAGGATTAACGTAAGGCGTATACGTATATAGTTCGTATATCTTAAATACTATGGAATGCGTTTACATAATAATTATAGGTACAAGTGTGTGTGTGTGTATTACGTAATAATATTAACTAACAGTTCGTCTATCTTAAATACAATCGAATGAGTATAAATTGCATGCCCTTTATTTTCATATATTGATGCCATCTAATTTTTAAGTCATAAAGTATGACACAATGGTAGTGTTAAGACATTTAAAGAGTAGCAATATATTGAATTGGAGGGCGCGTAGCACCCAACTAATTTAATGTATTGCTGCATCCATATTAATATATACAATTGTAGTATTAAGACATTTAAAGAGTAGCAATATATTGAATTAGAGGGCGCGTAGCACCCAACTAATTTAATGTATTGTGCATCCATATTAATAAATGCTTTCCCCCTTTTTTTCAGACTTTCGAAACCAGTACCTACGATCTGATACGATTATTTGGATTCTGGAATGCATCTTACACCTTTTTTTAATTTCAGAATTTTATCGCGTTCATGATGTGTTGTGTACCTTATTGCTGGCCTTCAGGCTTCACACGTACAATGCGTGGCCTCTTTATTTAATTTGAAGTTCATATATTTAGTGCAAAAGTATAGTAATATCTACCTTCGGTATTCATAGAGTTTCTGAATGTCTTCCAAACGTCCAAGTTGTCATAAAATCATTAACATGATTCTAAAGGCAATTCATTTATAGAGTACATTGGTGGTAGCCTATAGATCATAAATGGATAAATAGTTGAAGGACTTCCGCAACACAGGTCAATATTCCTATTATATAAATTGATAACTTTGAAAATGTCACCTCATGAAATTTGATCAAATTTATAGTCCGAATTGAAATATTATTAATCTGATGTTTTGTTTAAAAATTAAATTAATGTTAGATTTGCGTAATTAATTTTAGAAGAAATGATAAAAGTTGAATAAATTATAATAAACAATTTTTGTACTATACTCATGGCATATATAGCATGATTGATAGATGAATATTCTATCAATTTTTTATCCAAATTTGAAGTTAATTCTTTCTTTGAATGACATTTATACTCTTAATCGATAAAAATAGAGACATTCATTTCTTTGATAGAAGAGTGACAAAAGATTATAAAAAATATATAATCAGTATAGGCCATATAAATAATAATCCGTTTAAATAATTTCCATTGCAGGGATTTTAAATAAAAACAAATAACTAAAAATCAAATAATAATGAGAATTTATTAGTAATATATTAGATAAATCTCAAATATATACATTATTAACAGAATTTAATAATACAGCTGCCTGAAGCATTAGTGTACAAAAAAACCATTATATATGATTTCTATATTTTTTAACATATAAAGAAATAGTATATTAGAAAGCTGGAAATATTGTTGTCGATTAAAATATAATTTATAATATAAGTTTGTTTAATTCATCGAATTTTAAAACGAAGCATTGTATATTTTAAACAAGTATTAAATGTATAACAAGTAGAATAAACGAATTATTGTTTCTATATAGTTAAATGTTTAAAATAGACGTGTAATATATCTATTTGTTTAATAAAATACTCGCACAAGTAATGCGCAATAAATAGAGTTGAATCACAAAAAGCTTGTTAATAGAATAATTCGAAATTGAAAGACATGCATGTCGCTGTTATTGTATTGTTTCCCCTCTGGAAATGTAGGTAATGAATCATGATTCTTTGAGATATAATCTGTATGCAGCTGTGTCTGAAGCAACTGTAGGATTGTATTATGTATGTGTGTGTAACTGTATAATACATTTTTAAAAAGAAATGAAAGTAGATAAATAATATGCATTGTATTTATAAATCTGAATCCTTTCTGCCTCCCCATTTAGTATAGAATACAATTAAAAGAGAACCTTATACGAGTATATGTATATTCTATAAAGTAGTTACACAATAAGAAATAGTAAATAGAATTCATTTAGAATACACGGTGTTCTATCTTAATTATGATTTATACTACTTGAGGAGGCCGAAAAGACTCTGTGAAATGCGTATGATTTCTAAATACTATGAATAATATTTTTCTATATATTTGTAGTCTTTTTAAACCTTTAAATCAACTGACCTATAATATCACTTTATATACCTAATACAATGTTTTAGTATAATAGAAATACATGTCGAGAACGATAATCTGTTTTGGTATATCTGGTCATTCACAGGTACACGTTAGAGGAAGTGAACAACATAGGAGTCCATATTGGACATCAAATGGGCAGTTACAAGCTTGAAGTGTAAACTATTAGACATATCTTCATATATAAAATGTATATTACAGAGATGAGGAATAATTTTTTTTACAAATATGCCTGCATTATGAATTCATTGCATATGGCGATTTAAGTGTGCAAAAATTATTGGGTAAATGTGGAAAATTATACCTTTTTCTGTGATTAAGTATATATATTTGGTAGTCAGATACCTTACATGTATATATTATGTAGAATCGTCTTTGTAAAATAAATGCAGCGGTAAGTGAAGGAATAGCAGTTAACGATGAATATAAAGTAAGACATATTTCAGTTTTATCAAATGTTCATAGAACACTTTACTCGGGCTAAATATAATTGTCTAAATATTTCGATTTCACTAATTTATAAAAAATTATCATATATTGTCACATTTTTGTTTGTCTTATAATTATTGTAAGCACATATTTGTATTTTAAAAAATAACATATAAAATGTTCCTTTCGAAATTTACGTAATTGTTTCTATTTTATATTATTTTACTCTTAATATTGTTGGATTATTTCAAGGAATAAAGCTATATATGTGTTAACCATAGGAACAGTTTATGAATATTACTTCAAAATGACATTTTATTAATTGTTCTGGTTTTTTAAATTATAAATAATTGAATATGATTGTGTATTGTGACCA
This sequence comes from Invenusta paracnida, assembly GCA_036023295.1. NCBI lineage: Eukaryota > Metazoa > Platyhelminthes > Proseriata > Coelogynoporidae > Invenusta > Invenusta paracnida. Next base: position 2,954 of record JAYRBW010107936.1, read on the forward strand.
TTTGTATTATTTTAAAATTAATTTTCTAATCTAGCTAAATCATTATAATTAGTTAAAATTATTTATATATTTAGAAAGTTCCTTTCATTAATATTCAATTATGTTATTTGATGTTTCGATTTACAAAAAATGTAATCAAACTGAAGCGTATAAAAAATTTCTGTCGTTTGGAATCATTCTTACTTTTTGATTGGTTTAGTGTTTCATATATAAGTATGTTAATTTAAGAAAAGCCTATATGACATGCTAATTGCTATTTTTCATTTAATCTCAGAAATATTAATCTTATAACCTAGGTTCGGACAAATTTCAGCATTACCGAATTGAAGAAGTGGGTTCATAAATTGAGAATGTCCTTTCTCCAATATTGTATATCTATAAAAGTCACTAACGAAACAGATAACAATTGAATATTTAATAAATTAGAAATTGTATCTATAGGCATAAATATGGGAAATTACAGTCAGTTTACCGCTTTTATACGTATGTGTGAACTCATTCTAAACTAGATCACTTCGCTTAGACCCAGAGGCATCAACCGAGTTGCAAGAAGTTCGGGCCTTTTTAACACTGTTCACACTTTTACCAGCGCTTCCCAGTAGCTTAGAAGAGAACTTTAGGGCCTTCGAACTCCTGGGTGGCGTGTCCTGTGCTTCCATTTCACTGCGCTCTCCTCGCCCCTTACAGTTATCCGTAAGCGTTGTCAATGGAAGACAGGAAGTTGATTGTTGACGGTTATCAGGAAAAATTCCGTCGCATAGAGACGCATTGCTAGCAACACCCATCTCGTTCATTGAACTTAAATCTTGCCAGTTGAAAGAAACCTTCTTTGACTTTATAGTGGGAGATTTTCTGTTAACAACGACAGTGGCTGCAGCGTGTTCTTTGGTTACCCCTGCTGTTGTTGGCGTTGCTAAGGGAGTCGGAGGCGGTGGCAACTGTGGTGGAATCAGTGTCACCTGTGAAGAAGGGACCGCAGCAATAGTCTCCGGATCGTTTAGTGAGGTCACGTTCATTATAACCTCGGTGGAGTCAGCAATACCACCTGAATCCCCGCCACCAGATTTAAATCGTTTATCTGACAACGCTCCCTGCGTCCGTCGCCAGGCTGGCCGGAAGTCCGCGGATGTGTTTTTAAGCGGCTCAGTGGGTGCCGCCGTGGCGGCCGCCTCTTTCTCCGCCTGCCGCAGCAAACCTGTCACCAGACTCGCGAACCCACCACCTCCACCCACCGCTCCTACACCTCCACCAGTCTTGCCACAGCCGTCAAGACCGCCATTCTCCGAGGCTGGCGTGTCGAACTGGCGTCCAAGCCGATTAAGAGCCCGCTTACTGCCGCGCCGACGAAGTTTTGTGTCTAAGAGACGTGGATAATAGAATAAAATTAAGTTGGATGTTTAAATATTGTTGCGTTAAATGAATTTAAAATAAGAAGATTAATCCAATTATGTAAATCATAAATGCTAAAGAATAAAATTGTTGTCTTTTGTGTACACAAACATAAACAACAAAAACGCTGAAACCTTCACAATGCCAACCATTTTTTCAAATTTCAGTATTGATACTTATTTAGCTATTTTATTATTTTATACCAAACGGTTTATTATATGAATCAATGTATACTCGTATATAATCTACTGAAAAATATTAAAGCATATTTGAAATAAAAGAATTAGTTTATCCTTTGATTACAAAAAATTGTACCGTACTTTTTGTAAAAAATGTTGTGGTGTAAACTCATATTTTAATTATGTTTTATTATTTATTGAATGGATATATTTATTTATTAATATAAAATATCTATATTCTAATATATAATACTATTATATTGTTTATAAATATTATGAATGATATGTGTGTATAAAATCTTAATATTTTTAAAGTAGACCGATCCATTGAAGTATATTTTTTGTAACAAATTTGGGCAAATATATACATACATTTGTTCATATTGAATTCATACTCTTATTCACAGAATCCATGAAAATTTTCTTTGTAATATGGATATTGAATAGTAATATTAGATATATAATACACTGATTATAAATTTAATATCGATATTTTATGACTAAATGCTAACGAACGAACACGAGTTGGCTTTCACACAATTTAGCTCTGTAAAAACGACATACCTAACGGTCATTTTGTAAAGTCTATAGTGTTGACATATTTCACTTCACAAAATAAAATAAAATGTAAATTTTATATTTATATTACCTTTGTGAAATAAGAATGGAAAATAAAAATAGATGAAAAAGTATTTTTTATAAGTACATTTTTTTAAGTAGGTATATCATAAGCATTGTTATCTTTTGGAATGCGGAGATTTGAACATATTTTGGACTGCTGAGATAAGGTGGACGATTGGTTTATATATATATAAATATATATGTATATAGTCCATCCAAATAATTTTCTTTGGTTGTGACGACGAGATAAGTTTGCTAACATCACTTTAGTATGCGGTATACCGCCAATGGATTGTAAGTTTCCTGTCACGGTTAACTTGCTGCATTAAAGTTGGTTGTAGAGACACTTCATCGTCTATTTCGCTTCGGTCGCAAACTAGTCAGACACTAATCCAAACAACAACTCATATATGTAATAAAGTAAAATGCTCCACTGCTTCGGATAATTAGCATTCTCTTGGCCCACTCGTCCCCTTAAGTAAAAAGAGAGTAGAAATCGATTTAAATTTGAGGAACCCTAGAGCAGATTTTTGAGACAGAGAGAGAAAGAGAACGAGAAAAAGAAAAAAAAGAGGGAGAGCTGGTGCAAAAGACGCCACAGACCTTTCAAGATCTGAGAGAATCTCCCCTCAGTAACAATAGAAAATCGTATATATATTTAATAGAAAGATATACAGATATATCTACTTAGCTTCTGTTTTAGTCAAATTAAAAAGAGGTATAGAAATGTCTATCAAACTTTTTCATCTTGCTTTGTGGGCTTCATTTAATTAATTACAAGGGATAACTTTTCTGTGGACAGACAGTTACTGTTATATATCGGAACGATTTTCGCATCTTTTAATTTGAGGCATGTCTCTGTAATATATGTATATATAAGTTGAGCGGATATCTGATTTATGATCGATTTCTTCCTATAATTTAGGAAGAAAGTGACACATGATATCTCAAAAGAATATGCCTCCATGCATTTTAATTAACAATTGGTGTTTAATATGACTGCACAATGATTTTTTACGAATTCACAAATTATAGAATTTGTCATATTAAAAGAATTAAAAGAACAAAGCAGAATACTCGTACAAATACAATTTAGTATATGTATTTTAGCCGACAACAATAATTAATAGTTTTTTAAAGGATACTAAACTAATAAACATAGGTTACCTCAAAAAGTAATGAAATATGTTATATAATATTAATGTTGTACGTTTAAATATGTATGATTTTAAAGTATGTATTTTAATTGTATACAGGTTCGTCAAACTGAAAATGTGATATTAATTGCAGATGTATGTTGTAAAATTAAAATTGTATTGTTAATTAAAATATTTATTGTTATTAATCATATCATAAAAAAGTTTTTGTTATTTTAAAACAAATTTTTAAAACTATATAATGTACATCTTTCATTTTTATACGAAGTTCTTCTTGAATACGTTTATTGAAACTATTTTATTTACATTTAAATACTAATTCTATTTCATTCCAAATTTATTTACTTCTTATATTTATTGTTGCAAATTTGTCTTTGAATAATTTTATAATAATTGTATGCAAAACTTTACTCAAACTCTAATTTAAAAGATTGTATGTTTGAAATTGATTTATGTATAAATTTTTATAAAATATATGAATAGAAAATATAGAAATAGAAAAAGCAGTTATAAAACTATTTCTTCGGTTTGATCTGTATCTTACTTGCTAAAACTATTCTAATGAATAGAAAACCAAATATCTATATAGAAAAACATTATATTATAAAACTAGTGTTAAGTTTTTGTTTATACTATAAATATTGACGTATAATAAATACTGATGTTTTTATAATTCATAGAGCTAGATGACTTCTAGAATATTAGAGAAGATAGGAAGAACAATTATTGCAAGCCACATCTTGTATTGAAAAAAGTATTGTCTTACTAGACCGTTTCTCGACATGCTCAGGAGTCTTCATGCCATTGAGTTTGAGAATCTCGAGCAGTTCGAAGCGGAAGGCACTGATGTCCCCCTTGATCTCGTTGAGGTCGTCCTCGGTGACGCCTTGGTTGTCGTCCGTTCGCTGTCGGTGCATCAGATAACGCTTTATAAGGTCCCGCATTACACGTTGATAGCGTTGCTCCATCTCGTTCACTTTGCTCACAATTTTCTGGAAGTTGTTACGCATAAGCAATAAGCAATAAGATGAAAATAGGGTAACATTAAAAACAGGTACGAGTGGAAATCAAGGAATAAAAAGCATCAAGCATGAAATAATAAGAATCTATAGGAGTCAGTATATGAATTAATAGTGACCCGGTGAAACTATCAGTAAAATGTACAGAAAGATAGCAGCAGCAAGATAGAAACAACAAATAATTTGAAATACTCTTATTACAAGTCGAACTATTTCCGAATATCTAAATACAATTTCTAAATATTTTTTATTTCACGTAGAATTTTTAATTATTATTTAAAATAGGTAATTTCGGAATACATTTTTTGAAATTATAATAAGGAATCATGCGAAAACAAGTGCAGGAATTTTGTAATATTTCTTAGCTTGAATTATTAATATTGCAAAATTTCGAAAAAATGAAATATATTGAATTGTTAATTATATCAAATTATTTTTTAAATTACATATATTCTCCCGGCCCTATATTTAGAAATGAAAACGAGTTTATAATATGTTGATTCGAATTAAGATATGAAAAGATATGAAGTTGCATTTAAGGTAATAGCTATTTTGAGATTATAGTGACTAATTAATAATTAACTTAATTTATTAACTTTAAATTAAATCTAGAAATTGTTTAAGTGCTTAGTGATATAAATAGATGACAAATTTATTTATAAAGTATCCATAATTGTAACGATGCAATATATTATATATTTATGGTCTTCTATAATATATTTAGCAGCTCACTCGTGTTTATTATATTGAATTAATTATAAATGTTATATTATATTATAATTGTCTATTATTACTATATTTATATTAATTATATTTTATTCCATTATTTATTTTAAATTAGTATGAATATATTAAGTATAGGTACTGAATAAGATATCTAAATGTGGTAGAGGGGGAACGGGGAGGGGGAGGGGAAGGGGGAGGCATTATATTCGTGATAAGGTGTAGTCACACATCAGTAGCGTAATCAGAATATTATGGAGAGAGGGGTCCTTTTAAGCGAAGATAATATATTTTTTGGATAGTCTAATTTAGTAATAATATTTTATTTTATTTGCAATAGATTTAATGAAAACTAATTTGTTTAAAAACAATATAATATATTACAAGTCCTTTTGTTATATATGATTTTTACATTATTATATATATTTATTATCCCCATTTTATACAGTGAGAATTTATCTTAGAGTGTTTTAAATTTGTCAGATTTGAATAAAGCCTTTATGGTTTAAGTTACACATGCAATTTCGGGATTTGTGATGTAAGATCGCGGGGTGTGTTAAAAAGCGCTAAGCCGGTAAGTCATCCAGATGTCATAATATTCTTATAAAATATAAAATAAAACGGAGTATTTATATAATACAGTAAATGTTTCGAACTTTTTGAATGTTACAAAAGTTGAAATAAATATAATAGCTTATTTAACAAAACAACTGAAGTATCTTTAAAATGTCAAATACTGGCACATATGATTTGATGAATGCTTGAAAAATTGATATACATACATATTTATTGAGTCCATCAAATTTATTATTCCGAATAAACATGAAACTAAAGCAATAACAAGTACAACTTTTTTTCTCATAATTGTTGAAAACTTAAAACTATCATTCTTTTCCCTTGAATAGTTCTTGTTTACTTATACGTTTCATTTTGTAGGACATGCACATAGTTTACACAAAGTTTGCACATATTTCTGGACTTAACTACATCATAGATTGACTTATAATGTATATAAACCCTATATCACGATGACATCAGAAATGTCGACATCTATAAAGATTCTGTAGGCGCTGATGTGGGGCAGAAGTATGGCCAGGGGCATCTAGAGATTCTGTAAGCGCTGATGTGGGGCAGAAGTATGGACAGGGGCATCTATAGATTCTGTAAGCGCTGATGTGAGGCAGAAGTATGGACAGGGGCATCTAGATATTCTGTAAGCGCTGATGTGGGCAGAAGTATGGACAGGGGCATCTATAGATTCTGTAGTCGCTGATGTGAGGCAGAAGTATGGCCAGGGGTATCTAGAGATTCTGTAAGCTCTGATGTGGTGGCATCTTTAATACGGGCACCGTACGGGCACCATATGTAGTCGTTAAGCTAATATTCTGTATAGATTTTCCTACAAAATACAAGTAATGCGTATAAAATTACTTAGCGCGTCATTTAAAACAAATATTGTGACCAAATAACTTGGTTTCAACGCTATTTATTTACGATAATATTTAGAACTATGTTTACGATTGCACAAGCCCCCTTTTTATTCTTGATTTATAAACATAATATTATAATTTTCACTTTTAGTTCAATGATGTCTGAAGTACATACGATGGTGGGGCTCTAGCCTCCCTTCAACAATAAGACTATTTTGTAATAATTACAAATACTTATCGTTACAAGACTATATATTATACTTAATAATGCGATAAAAAAATAGACGTGTGAACAATGCATTTAAATGCTCCCAATTCATTTATTTGTTACAAATAAATTTAATATTATACACACGTTCCTATTGAAAAAAATAAGGATTTTATAAAATCAAAAATTATTATATATTTTACATAAATTAATAGGAAGTACATTATTTAATTTCTACTTATAACTATAATACAATAAATTGAAATATAACGTAATTATGTAATTAAATATTATGAACAAAAATTATACTCTAAGATAAGTATTAAATTTTACTGAAAAATATATTCGTATAGGTTAACAGTAGGTATAAAGTAAGAATGAATACAAATCACATTAGGAGCAAGAATTTAAAAATATATTGAGTATTTTGTTTATAGCAATAACAGTGTCACATCTGTCGCAGTGAACGGTCAATTTGAATAGCCATATATTATGGAATAGATTTACTTAAGACATATTTCTAGCTTTTTCTTAAGATGCAATGTTACAAATATTTCTTTGATTTTGTATCTACCAGGAACTGGATGCTGCTGATATTACTCAACACGGCAATTATCCATTCTTTTGATTAGTGACAAACACCACTCGTCTTGCTGCTCTGGGAACATCGATAATATCGCTCATACGTTTATATGCATATGCAATACATTTTTCTATAATTACACCTAAAGTGCTGTATAATATCTCTGCAATTCGGTAGAAGGAGCGTTCATAATACGTCCAATATCAACAATGGTTGACAAATGAGGCATGATAGACTCATAGATCTACAAATATCAAAAACATTATCTGGCAATAGGTGTGTATTGAAATGTTTGACCAACAGTAATAATAGTATGTATTTAGGTGCAATAACTATAATAAACTCCCTAATTATATGTGAGTACTCCATATATTAATTTAAGGGTATGTAAAGAGAGGAGCAATGAAAATGTTATGAATATATACAGTATGAATATTTTATTCACCAATCAAGAAACAAATCGATATACTAAAGGCTTATTATACTCCACTTTAGTTGTTCACTTTTTTGCGTTTTTTAACGACACTAAAATTTATATGTGACATTATTTTTGACAATTGAAAGATTTGGGGATACTCGAGTCCTCCCCAGTGGAGGATCCAGGTGTGGTGACTAGTCACCCTCCTTCCAAAATAAGTCACCCCCCATTATACAAAATTATAATATGTATCCCCGTAAAAAAAGTTACCTGTTTATATTATAAAATACATTTATTATTTGTTTACAAAATGTTTCTATTATATTTTTTAAAGTATATATAAATTAATTATTACTGTCAGCTTCAAGGGTTCTTCACCCCTTCTTTCTACAAACAGAACTCTCATCTGCTTGGAAAATGTCTTTTTTAAGGGGGTTTCACCTTTTTTTTGTAAAAGCTCAAATTGAAATATGCGTAAAATTATGATTATTATGCTCTTTAAAATCCTTTGAAATTACCTCAATTATTTAGAAAAAAATTTTTTTTCGGGGGCTTAAGCTCTCGAACCTCTACCAGGTGTGAGCCCTGGACTCCGCTGGAGGCTTCTCCGCCCCTGGACCCCATTGACGCAGTTAGCATAGTCACCCCCCTCTAAAAATCCTATATCCGCTATTGCCTCCCGTGAGAATTATTGTTGGTTGAGGGCTTGAATGTCAGTATGCTGAGTCATGACAGCTCGTTAATAGTGCTTAGAATAGTTCTATTGCTTGTACATATGTATGTTGGTAATCAGCCACTTGCATTCTCAAATAAATTATTTTCAAATGATTTGTAACTATAGCGGGACATACTTACCGTTATTTTTATAGCTGTAAATAAACAGCGATATAGAATTAATTCTAATTGCTCGTGGCTGACAATATTTCCCAGCAACCAACTATAATAATATTTTGTTATTTCTTTATAGTGTATTGTTTAGTTTATAATATTATTTAAGACTAATTGGTGCTAATTTTTTTAATAGATAAATAAAAATAACCTGCTGGATATATTGGTAACTAAATGTATGCCCTGTCAATTATTTATTTTCAAATATATTTTATTTATACTTATATGTAAAACTATTTACAAACTATTACCTATTAACTGTAAACATTTCATGTAGTTTTTTGTTATTAATTAGCTTGCACAAAATATATACAATTTTGGATATTAAATATGTTATTTTGTTATAATTATTAGACGGGTACAATATTTTTGCCACGACTGTATATGATATTTATAAATATAAAATTATATAATTTGAAACAATTGTTAACGGACGTGCAAAAAATTTGATGTTACGAGGAGTGGTGTTTTGCAAAATTACGTGCAAGAAGATAAGAAATTGTTGGGTTCTAATTGAACTTGATTTCATTTTTATGGAATTAAAATATTATTTCATTTAAATACCTAATATGTACAGCGTTCGATCTATAAATAATTGTTTATTTACAATTTTATATATATTGATATAAAAAACATCATTCTATACAGTACAATAAATATATAACAATTATCAATTAAAATTAAATTATCATGTCAACTTTTGATGTGGCCTGAACGCATTTGATAAAGTTTTGTCAACATTTGATCTTTTAAAGTACGCTGTTTAATTGTTTAAATTTAAATCTAAACTCTCTATTTTTAATTAAATTAAATTTGTACGAGTATTTGATCATAATCATATAGATTTAAAATAAATACTTGCACATAATATATATGTACATTATTTATTATACCTTCTTAAGTACATTTAGAAAATGTATTACTTAGACTTTTCCGGTATACAAACATATATGATGAGTTCAAATTGAAAGTGTTTACACTTCCGATCTTATTTTCTTAAAGCAACCTTGATCACTATACTGGTAAGGAGGCTGTTCAATGCAGACATATGTAGATGTATCAGGTTTAATCTTGCTCGAGAGTAAGAAAGTTCCGAAGTTTTTGGAAGTTCCGATGTGTAGACAATAGCTGTCAGAATAGAACAAGCGACCGGGAATTCAAAAATCTGTTCAGACATCCCGTTGCAGCGTTAATATCTGACGAGTACCCTCTATATATTTTGCTTTTGGCTGTAAGAAGCGGTCAGATTTCATCAATCTATAACACGCGCTCAGTTATAACTGTCTCTTTCTCCTTTTAATTAAGATAAAGTACGAAATGCTTCAAGAATAGTGGAAAGTTAGAGTTGAGAATTGAGAATTGAGAATTGACTGACTTTTAGAAGTTGGACGTAACTAATAACATTAATTCATTGAAATATTTTATACATGTATGTATATATATAATTAGATACGTTGAAACAAAAGGAATTCCTTAGTTAAAGGAAGTCAATTAAAAATTAATAATGTGACAACTAATGCTGAGGAGAAAGTTCTAAACCTCTACTGTTGCTTTGCTTTAATAAATCACTATTTATTATGTTAGAGACTTCAGTTATGGTAAACATAATTATAATAATTTAGAAAAAAATATAGTACTTATTCTAATTTTTTTATTGAAAATATTTATCTATAAAAGGCAAAAATTGTTCTTTATATGTGTTCTAATAACATAATATATTAGAGAGTAATACTGTACCTAATGACAAATGTTTGGCACAGTTTAGTATATAGGTAACTAAATCAATTTGATCATATAAAGCAATAAAAATTAACAAATTAATATTCCCTTTTAAAAATTAAAATACTTCATTAACGTTGAACCATCTTAGTACAAACTCATTTAAATCACATAATGTTATACATAATAAATTTACACAGAAGCATATATATATAACCTCAACAGTCTCCTTGCATCAGATTCAGATGAAATAAAAGATTTATAAGCTATTAGATAGAGATAGACCTAAATTGTCACAATCTTGTCGGATGCACAAGGTCGATGGGGCTTCTACATTTCAGGACTATGCGCGATAGCAGATTGAAAGAAACAATTCAATGTGATTTTCTTAATCTTGAGGAAGTACAACTTTTCACCAGCAATGTTTTTCAATCTAGCATAACTTTCTCTGTGGATTTGCATTTTATTGAAAGAATTTAACAATGCCGATGGACGAGGAAGTGAAGTAACTAAAAGTAAGTTGTGCTGGCGAAAATATTGAGGACACTGCAAAATCAGAAGACTGACAAATAATTAATTTTTATCAACTTTGTGATTGATGACCTCTTTATATATTTATTTGTATATTAATTACGAAAATATAAATTTCTTACATATAATTCTGTACAAATGTATTGAATATACTTACTTAAAGAGAAGATATACAAATTTATTGTGTCTATTCTATTATTAATTGGATTGAATTATAAAAATAATTACTCATAATTAGTTAATCTATAAATTTCTATATTATGCAAATTCAGAAATTTTATGTTACAAAAATTCATGCAAAAATTATCTTTAAATTCGATCTAACAATGTTGCATGCCAATAATAAGATAATTTACCTTTCCTATAGTATCTAGCTATTAAGTAAATATAGTATTTATTAGCTATTATCTATTACCTATTATTTGAGGAATACCACGTTATATAATGTATTCCTCAAAAAATATATACAATTGAGGAATTCCATGTTATGGAATACTACGTTACACCAATAATATTATGTTAGTAATATTGAATAAATGAAGCATGCTGTAGACATATAAATATTAGAATACAAGATGTAGATTTGTATTTTATTTGTTTTACAATTAACATATTCCTTCGTATTCATAGCACGGACGACATAATACCCTACCAGATGTATTTTATTGTCTTTAGAAAAAGCAGTACGGTTATTGAAATAGATAATACTTTATTGTTTTTTAAAGATAAAAATCATAAAATAAAAATAAATCATCCCACTTTGCATGCATTAAATTATTAGTACCTACTTATTATCTGGTTCTTAAATAAAAATATTAATTTTGAATATTTATAATTTATCAATTAATTAACAAATTAATAAATCAATTATAAATTGATACTTGCCATAAATAGACACCGTTACATGTGAATTATTTCTTCAAAAATTTTACAACTATAACACAATTTAAACTACAACTTTCTAGCATCTAGAATTATTACAATTGATCACATTTAATGTACCTTTAATTACTATGTATATTATTATCTTATAAATGGTTTTCGGATGTAAATATATCTAATTTAATAATTCATTATTATTATTTTAATAAATTTAAAAATTTATGACGTAATTTTAACATTAAGATATAAATTTATTTAAAATAATTCGTATTTCACGGAACAGAATGAATAATACTGACACATAATAATATTCATTCAGTTGTAATAATTCATTCATGCAGTTACTTTTATTTTTACGAGTACCAAAATATTTAAAGAATAACATAGCAAAATTGAAGCATGCAATAAATATATTTTGAATTGCGTTTATATGGAATATTAGAATCTTCTATCCCTCAGAAATATTATTAAAACTAAGACATCCTTTATATAAAACAGTAGCATTTCTCCGATTCTTCGAAGTAGACATTTATATAAAAGCAAAAGATAAATGCCGGATATTTTTAACAAAGACAAATTCATTTTTCGGTTGTATCCGATGTTGATCGTTTCGCACGATATGTCTATAATCTTGCTGTCATTATTATGATAAATCATCAAGTCAAATTTAAAAAAAAATTAGTTTATTCTTTTCAATTAATTCTCGATTAGCATAGTGATTCAATTTTTAAAAGTCCCCATTTAATCTTTAAACGTTCGTTATATATAGTCCTAATAATACCTATATTATGTGGTTTGGGTATATAATACAGATCGCTTTAGTACCACTAGACTAGCAGCCTCGTCTGCTGTAAAAGAAAAATATTAAAAACGCATCCTAAAAGCTTAAACTCAACCATTGATATTTATATAACTCTTAAGAGATTAACGGTTGTATGCTAACTAAATATTTAATTTATGTGCGTTAAAAACGTATTCAATGTACATATGAATATTCTCAACTATTTATTAATTGACGCAATGTATCAATGTGTATAATATGTATATTCCTATTTACCTTTTTCTCTATATACAGATAAAGTTTGATCAAACACTCCCTAGTGTCCATGTTAACATGTTAACATATCTCCTGCACTGTAAACTTAGAAACTCAAAAATAATTTTAATGACATTCCAAAATATGAATTCCAATTTTTACCATTGATCATTAAATCTTTTCTTAAGATCATCAATTAGAATAATCATATTGCCACAATGAACATTAAAGTTCCTTGGATAAGTCTGCCAGGATATACAGAGTTTTCACTTTTTTTCTTCGCAACTTCTTCTAATGTGTTAAGTTAGTATTTGACGAAGAGATGTTTCCCATATTGCAATAATTTTAGCTAAAATAGCACATGATAATTTACTATCATTTTCCATGAAATCACAAACCATTTCATTATTAGCATCATCAGCACACTCCGTCACGTAGTTTTTCAAATTTTTTTTCTTTTTGAAGAATATTTTCTAATTTTCTTGATTTTTCTATAATTTGTTGCTCAGCTTTTATACATATGAGTAACATAATTTCGACTTCTCAGTTTTTATCAGTAATTGATATTTCCAAGAAGATTTAAAATATTTTGGAATATATCTCATTATATATGTATAACAAAGACATTTTTAATTCTACACAAATTATACCTAAAAATGGACATTTTTACGAAAACTGCAGTACTTTAATGAAAGGAACCAATCGAAAAAATATTAATAAATTTAATAAGTTTATCGCACTTTTCGTATGTATGATCTCCAACCTGCATCTCAATCGGAAATTGTTTTAATCAGATGTGTATTATGCTGCTAAATAATAAATTTACAATAAAACAAATAATAAATAGCTTACCTTTTAGTATTTATATTTAAGAAATTTACAGTTTAAAAATAAATACTCTACAAGACAATGTAAAAAAAACATAATTTCGACGTTTCGATCTCAACCAGAGATCATTATAAAGAATAATAAAATGATTACATAACAACACATAACACTTATATATATATCAAAGAAAGGGATATAAAGATTTTACACTAAATTACTAAAACGATGACAACAAAAACAATAATAATAATAATAACAATAGCACAGTGTCGGAGGTAAATTATATTGAGTTATAAGTTAAGTTGAGTTATCTCTTTAACTGAATGTAATTCAGCCTCCGGCACTGTGCCATTGTCATCATTATTCTCTTTGCTGTTATCTTATTGGTCGGTGTATAATTGTTCCTCGCTTATATATAAATGTTATGTGTTGTTATGTAATCACTTTAGTATTCTTGATAATGATCTCTGGTTGAGATCGAAACATCGAAGTTTAATAAATTAATTTAAACATTTATTAACAATTAAGTTTTTCTACATACATACTGAATGGATATATGTACATTGCTTTTCAAAAATAAATTTCATCAAGTGTTTCTATTCATATTACTATTTTACAATCGTTTATTTTTAATTACAAAGTATTTTAAAATTAGTTTCGCATAATAATATTTACTTTTATCTTTTAAGAAGTGCCTGAAAGTAGTCTTGTGTCTTCCTTATAGGTATAGTTAATATAAACTTCGTTTGAAATATTACTTCTCTAGAAATTTTGTATTTATAAATATAAGTTTTACAATGTAATCAACAATTTCCATTCATTAATAAATAAATTTTAAATAATATTTTAATAGCATTAATATAAATTAATTAATATTATAAAAATTATAAAAACAAAAAATCCTTATATAATACATTTTTAAATGATTTTTTGTTATAATCTGAAGAATTAACTGTCATTTTTAGCAAAAAGATATCATCATACTTTATACTTTATTATTTAATGTACATACAACTTAAAAATTCTGTTTTTATGGATTTCTCTTTTAACAGTAGAAACAAAAAATTCTTTTGTGTAAAACAAGAGCTGCATAACAGTGCACTAGATTGTTCAATATTTTTTTTGCAATATTGATTAAATTGTTAGAATCTGTTTAAGTTCATGTCAGTTGTTTTCACTTGACATAGATAAAAGAACTTTTTGGAGTAAAAAACGTCGTATCTTTCTAAATATGTTAATATATGTACATATAAATATGTTGAATCTAAACATAGGTAATACACATTTTACTGAAAGTGTTTGTTTGTCACATTTTGTTAAGAAAAATGTTCATCAGTAATACATTAAATCATAAGAAAAACTTTAATTTTAAATAGTAATTTGAGATGCGTGACACATGCAGTTACGAGCTGTCGATTTTTCTTTAAATTTTGTTTTAAAATATTTCAAGGTTTTATTTTTATGTTATATATATTTTATTCAATGACTACATTAACAGGCTTAATTTAAATGTAAATATAAATTTTGCTGGAACTGTTATTGCAATAATTAAATTGCAAAAATTAAAACACAAATAAGCTGTACAAATTACAGGGTGACCCAAAATATCATGGACAAAGAAAAACAGTACGAATAAAGTGAATAAGTTTATTTTAAATGGCAATGGTAAAGAGATACAGGTACATGATTGGTTCTAACAGCTTTTACTTTTATGTTTAAAATACTTTGACATCTTAAAATAAACTTATTCACTTTGATTGTTGTTTTTCTTTGTCCACATTATTTTGGGTTACCCTGCAGTAGTATTTTTGACCCAACTACTTATGCTTGTAATAAAAATATAAAATACAGAAACTACAAAAAATAACGTTATTAGGAGAGTAGTAGGGAAGGTGCGGCACGAAACCACTCACGTGACGTGCGGGGGCGGGGGGGGGCTGAGTCATGCTCATTCATGCTCAGATGCACTCTGAGTCTGGTACACTTTGGTACGACTATTGCGTGAAGGGGGGGGGGTTGGTAGTCTCGACCAATCA
>JAYRBW010107947.1:0-18598 GCA_036023295.1 Invenusta paracnida
AAAAAAAAAACGACAGCGCAACGTCGCAAAAATGAAAGTCAAGAAACATGCCTCTCAAAAGCAATAAGTTAAAATGATATTTATGATACGTAGTACGTAGATGATGTTAGTTTAGTACAATATCTATGATAGGTACAAGTTACTTATTCATGTATAATATGTGTATTTATAATAGTAAGCATTGTAACAATCAGACCTTGACGCTCCCTCTATATTAATTTCTTTAATGGCTGTACTTCATAGCATCAATATCAACTTTTTGATTTTTAGGAGCTCGTTTCATGGCTTTCTGTTTTCGACGCTATGTTTTTATTTTAATAAGAAGAAGAAGAAGAAACACTTTTCATCGAAATTGACCCTTTTTAAAAAATATCTAGAAACCTTTTCAAACGTTCATCTTGGGTGCATTGTGTTCATAGCACTTGGCGATTACGCTGATATCAGATATTAGCTTTTTAATGCATTGTAGCCCAATTTATTAGGCCTATATTCTTCTTTAGCATTAATGACTAGAGCTGTTAGCATCTCTCAAGCTAATTGCTGACGCTTTTGTTCTTAAGGATTGACGATGCTACAGCATCGTCTAATGATTTCACATCTCCGCAATTTTTATTGAGCCACTTCAACTGGTTACTGCTTTGAAAGTCAAAATTCAACTAATCCGTAATTCAAAATATAATCATTAGAAGATGAATGCAGAAATGCATTTGAAAATATGTAAAGAATAATAAACATATTTAAAATACAAATAAAACACACTTCAAACAGCTCTCAAATAAAATCATATTTTCTGAAATAATGGTATCATGCATATTAGTTTTGGCAGTTTTTATAACTTGCTTTGGTTCATCTATGCTATATGGCTACAACATGAGTGTTATTAATTTACCGGCAAATTATATCAAATGTTTTCTGACTGGGGCCGTAAAAAGTGATAAGAATTGTGAAAACTTTGGTAAAGGTAATATTACAAAAAATTCTGATGATTCTGAATTATTATACGGATCTTTAGTAAGTATATTTGTTGTCTCGGGAACAATTGGAGCTTTCGCATCGGGTATAATTGCCGATTTAGTCGGTCGAAAGATTGGACTTCTTCTAAATAATATACCAGTTATTATTGGAGGATCTTTAATTATTCCAGCTGCTTACATTAATAATATACCACTTCTATTTTTTGCCAGATTTATGATTGGACTCAATTGTGGAGTATCCATTGCAATGGCTTCTATGTACTTAACTGAAATATCCCCTAAACGCTATCGGGGTGCCATCGGTGCATGCCATCAGCTAGCAGTCACTTCGGGAATTTGTATTGGTTATATTACAACAATGGACGCTACTATGAAAACTACAAAATTGTGGCCTATTGCATCATCATTAACAGTCATACCAGCTATACTGCAGTTAATTATACTACCATTTATTCCCGAAAGTCCAAGATATTTGTATATTAAAAAGAAGGACGTAGAAAAAGCTATTGCTGCTTGTGCTAAATTAAATAATGGGCAATATGAAGAATTTGTTACAGAAATGGAACATGAAATTGCGAGTGAAAAAGATAAACCAGAATTTAAATTTATAAATTTATTTTTAGATCCTCAATACAGAAAGCCCTTGTTGATTGCATGTACAATTCAAATGATGCAACAACTGAGTGGTATTAACGCTGTTATATCATATTCTAGCTCGATGTTGGAGACTGCTGGAGTTCAAACAAGCCAAATGGACTATTTCGTACTAAGTATTGGAATCCTCAATGTCGTTTGTACATTAGCGTCTTTACCATTGATCGAAAAACTTGGTCGTAGAACACTTCTATTAATTCCATCAATATTGCTTATTTTTACTTTGGTTGTTTTACCAATCACTGTAGTTATTGGAACATCAAGCTCCCCTAATAGTACGACTGCAAAAGCTTTGGCATACGTATCAACAGTTTTGATACTAGTCTACATAATTGGTTTTGCATTTGGCCTTGGTCCGATTCCGGGTCTTATAGTATCAGAGATATTTACACAAGGGCCACGCGGTGCAGCTTATTCTGTTAGTCAAGCTATTCAGTGGATTTGCAATTTGATTATCCAGTTAACCTATCCCTTAATTAACAAACAAATAGGCGGTTATTCATTTATTATATTTGCTGTATTCGTAATTGGTTTCTATGTATTGTTTTTCTTCATTATGCCAGAGACCAAAGATAAATCATTTGAAGAGATATCTCGTGAACTGCATGGAAACAAGGTAGCGCCCACTGAAAAACAGCAAACTACCGAAACTACTTGTTAGACCAATATGCAAGTAAATTCTGGTTAACCATTAATTTTTAATGGAAAATATAATGCTGTGTTTGCATTGTAAGATACCGACTACAGTGGATGTCGATTAACATATTTGTAGTTTTATATTTTCTATATCATATATATCTATATATCTATATAAGTATATATTTTAAACTAATTATTTGATTTATTAGTATATTTTTGTTATATTATATCATTTATATAATTGTTTCATTACTTTATATGTATTTTTGTCAAGGTTTAAAATTAAAATATTCTGAAATGGGTATTTCTTTAAACTTTAAAACGTTCAATGTGTACCTATAAAAATATAAAACATAAAAATATGATTTTTTGTTATATTGCACACATTTTAAATGAGATATCCTTAATTTTGCCCGACACTTTGACTTGATTACATTTAGTAGAATGCCTACTCGGGTAAATTGTACGCTGCTACACATGTCAGTTCAAATAAACAAAATGCACATTAATTTTAAATTTTATAATACTCATAATAAGATGTCAGCGTCAGGCAAAGGTAGTATGAAAATTAATTGTTTTATATATCAATTGGTAACATTATAATAATATGTAATAATTTCATGATTTTTTAAGGGTGAAGTAGTGAATAACACTAAACTTTCAACAAATTTACAGAATGATAACTCTTGCAATTTTTTATGCCATTACTTTTTTGCTTAAATATATTTAAATAAATCAAAATAAATAAATTTGAAAATCATTTAAACAGAAATTTATATTTAGTACAAATTATGAAGAAAGCCATATCAGAATTAAACCGAAACAAAACTAGACGTATTTGAAGGTAAATCGAAACATGTTGATACAGCAAAATATGTTTAGATTTTTATTTTGATAATGTTTACATTTCAATAAGCGTTAACACTAAAAATATACTAATATAATCTACACAAATTGAGTATAAGGCATATTATTAGGGAAATAAATAATTCTCATGCAAATTAATCACATTAGCGATACCTTATGTTATGTTATAGAAAGTTTTTTTGCCATACTTCAGGATTAGGTATATATTTAATATATAAATAATGTTTACGTTGTATTATTCAAATTAGTTAATTATAGTCAAAAAGTAAATGATATCAAAACAAAAGCGACCCGGTCGCAAAAATGAAGCCAAGAAACAAGTTCCTCAAAAGAAAAACGTTGAAATTATATTGATGGTAGGAAGTACAGCCATTAAAAAATGATATAAAAAGGACGCCAAGATTTAAAAAACAAAATGTTAAAATTATAATGATGATACGTACAGCCATTGAAGAAATTCATATAAATATGGCGCCAAGATATAATTGTTACAATACTTCTGTTTAAAATGCATAAATAATGTATAGATCAATAGTGAACATATGTATACGTCTTAACGGTAAAATTCATAAAAATATTATAACAAAAATTATGAAATTTTTTTGGCAATGGCACATTTTTAGAAAAGCAATAAAACCCACATGAATGCAAAAGTGGTTGTTTTAAGTAAGTAAATTTTTATAACATAGTAAAATAATATAATTTATACTTTTGCCACTATATTTTTCAGAATTTTGTCATATTTTCATTAATTTTACAGTTTAGACGTATACCTATGTTCCATATTGATCTATACATTTATGTATTTTAAACCGAAAGTATTGTAACAATTATACCTTGGCACCATGTTTATATCAATTTCTTCGATGGCTATACTATATAGTCCATCGAAGAAATTTATATAAACATGGTGCCAAGGTATAATTGTCATTATATTATCATCATTATAATTTTAACATTGTTTTTAAAATTTTGGCGTCCCTTTTTTATATCAATTTAATGGCTGTACTTCCTATCATCAATATCATTTCAACATCTTTCTTTTGAGGAGCTCGTTTCTTGGCTTTCATTTTTGAGACGCAGTCGTTTTTGTTTAGATATCTATTATTATATTTGGAAATACCCCAGTATTTCCACTAAAATTGTGATAGCATCCTTTAACATATACTGTATGTACATAAAAAACTATTTTTGTAAATATAATACTTCAGGCAATTATGTCATAAAAAAAAGTTAAATGATAAAAATTTTACTTTACATCAATATGAATAATGAAGGCTGACAACAATAACAATACAGAATCAAAAGACAAACCACTTTTCAACGAATTGTCCCATTTCAATAAAGTGCATAAAAACATATAGAAAAATACCGCATCGGCAAATTGATTTTTAGTTTACTATTGAACTTAAATAATCTTCTTCTATAATTTCAGGACTCTTGTAAGTTGATTGCTTTTATAATCGCGTAGTTTTAAAGACAAATTATTTAAGAAATTATTATATTTAAATTTTAAATTTCATTTCAAATTTATTTGAAACGTATTACTTTTTGTTTAAATGCTACATTTAAGGAACATAAAATAAATTACGTACAACATTGTTAAGTAACATGCTATCAGGGATATTAATTTTAGCAGTTTTTATAACTTGCTTTGGTTCATCTATGCTATATGGCTACAACATGAGTGTTATTAATTTACCGGCAAATTATATCAAATGTTTTCTGACTGGGGCCGTAAAAAGTGATAAGAATTGTGAAAACTTTGGTAAAGGTAATATTACAAAAAATTCTGATGATTCTGAATTATTATACGGATCTTTAGTAAGTATATTTGTTGTCTCGGGAACAATTGGAGCTTTCGCATCGGGTATAATTGCCGATTTAGTCGGTCGAAAGATTGGACTTCTTCTAAATAATATACCAGTTATTATTGGAGGATCTTTAATTATTCCAGCTGCTTACATTAATAATATACCACTTCTATTTTTTGCCAGATTTATGATTGGACTCAATTGTGGAGTATCCATTGCAATGGCTTCTATGTACTTAACTGAAATATCCCCTAAACGCTATCGGGGTGCCATCGGTGCATGCCATCAGCTAGCAGTCACTTCGGGAATTTGTATTGGTTATATTACAACAATGGACGCTACTATGAAAACTACAAAATTGTGGCCTATTGCATCATCATTAACAGTCATACCAGCTATACTGCAGTTAATTATACTACCATTTATTCCCGAAAGTCCAAGATATTTGTATATTAAAAAGAAGGACGTAGAAAAAGCTATTGCTGCTTGTGCTAAATTAAATAATGGGCAATATGAAGAATTTGTTACAGAAATGGAACATGAAATTGCGAGTGAAAAAGATAAACCAGAATTTAAATTTATAAATTTATTTTTAGATCCTCAATACAGAAAGCCCTTGTTGATTGCATGTACAATTCAAATGATGCAACAACTGAGTGGTATTAACGCTGTTATATCATATTCTAGCTCGATGTTGGAGACTGCTGGAGTTCAAACAAGCCAAATGGACTATTTCGTACTAAGTATTGGAATCCTCAATGTCGTTTGTACATTAGCGTCTTTACCATTGATCGAAAAACTTGGTCGTAGAACACTTCTATTAATTCCATCAATATTGCTTATTTTTACTTTGGTTGTTTTACCAATCACTGTAGTTATTGGAACATCAAGCTCCCCTAATAGTACGACTGCAAAAGCTTTGGCATACGTATCAACAGTTTTGATACTAGTCTACATAATTGGTTTTGCATTTGGCCTTGGTCCGATTCCGGGTCTTATAGTATCAGAGATATTTACACAAGGGCCACGCGGTGCAGCTTATTCTGTTAGTCAAGCTATTCAGTGGATTTGCAATTTGATTGTCCAGTTAACCTATCCCGTTGTTAATAAAAAAATCGGTGGTTATTCATTTATTCCATTCACAATTGTTGTCATAGTCTTCTGGGTGCTATTTTTCTTCATTATGCCAGAGACAAAAGATAAATCGTTCGAGGAGATATCTAAAGAACTTCAAGGAATCAAGGCAAAACCTACGGAACAAAATTCTCCTCCAGTTGAAAACAATCCAAAACCTATCGATGCAGAACCGGAAAACTTTGCAGAAACAACTGCCTAGTTAAACAAAAATAATGTCGCCTTTTGGTTTTTTATTTTAATTTTATTTTTTTAATATTTTAGTTAAATGTATAAGAAATGTTTCTGTTAAGGAAAATATTTAATGAAAATTTTCTGTTAAAATGACAAAAATATTTTTTTCGAAATTTTGTTTTTATTGGATTTTTACATGAATTTTGATGTCTAAAACCTAGTTTTAATTTTATTTATTAGTATGTTTTAGTATGCTTTAACTATTATTAATTTTTATCTTTTCGTAGATTTTAGTGTGTAGCGTGTTTTTTTCTTGTAAAGGCTTTATTCAAATATGAAAAACGCATAAATGTTACAATTCAAGGAATGACAATCAATTTCCATTTTTACAATACATACGGAACCAACTTTTCTCCGGTCATACAAAGACCAGTCACAAACAAACTGAACAGGTCTAGCTTGCAAAACAATCGACTAGCACAGCTGCTAGCCAGGGGTGAGTAAGTTGCCCTGGGTGGGATTAGAACCCAGGACCTTCGACACATAATACCAACGCTCTACTAACTGAGATACCACTCACTGTTATCAAATAATATAAGCGGATACATATTGCTCCTTTAATATTAATTTCTTAACTTAACCGATTTTTAATAATATTCAAATTTTTCAATTTATTTTAAAGTAAGATTGCGTTTTAACTAGAAAAACAATATTTTCTTTTACCACAACTAAAATATACTAAACAAAAACAACAGCGTCGCAAAAAAGAAAACCAAGAAACAAGTTCCAAAACGAAAAAAAGTTAAAATGCATGAAGATATAACAGATCAATGACAAATTGGCTTACTTAAAACAACTACTTTTGCATTCACGTGTGTTTCGTTGTTTTTATAAAAATGTGCCATTACCAAGAACATAGAATTTTTGTTGTCATATTCTTATTACTTTTAAAAATAAATAAAAACACAAATAGATTATGCATATACGAATATATATACGGTTAATGCAAAACCTATTCGTGTTTTCATTTATTTTTAAAAGTTTACCTAAAAGAAACCTATTTATGTAGTAAATGTATTTTTCGATAAAATGTCCATATCAATCAACTAGGTTTTAAAAATATATATATAATTAATTGTTATTAGACGATTCGGTAGCAAACATAGGAAAAAATATGCTTTTTAATGCATTTTAGCCTGATTTATTAGCGGTTAAAAATTGACCTATTCCCCTTAGCATTAATGACTAGAGCTGTTAAAAATCTCTTAAGCTAATTGCTGATTCTCTTGTTCTTGGCTTTACAATGCTAATATTTGTGTGAAATTATTTAAAATTTAATAATTTCCAAAATTTAGTATCATATTAATATTATTGATAAATAGCATGCCAAAAAGTTCTGGTAAATAATATTTTACTAACGGAAGAAAACAAAAATGTCAAGAAAGAATAATTTTAATTTGATTTTGCACCAATCATCACAACTTTTAAATAACAATTTGGATTTTTCGATTATAAATTGAAACAAATTTTTCTTTATGTATATATCTAATAAATACATTTTATGTTGTCTTACGTGGGACTATTCTCAGGAGTAGCACCGAAAGAACCTGCATAGATAGAGAGAATGGATATGATGACGCAGGAGAGTGATACGGGGGCGAACATCTGGACAAATTTAACCCCAAGAGCTACGATACAGAACTCTATGAAAAGAAGACCGGTTGCGTAGAGACGGAAGTTGTTGAACATGGCCTGACCTCCATGAGATCCGTCTGGAGAATGGAACTGAGGCAGACCTGGCGCGAGGTAGACCTGAAAGAACAGGAGGACTTTATACAATTAGCATGTTAAAATGATTTTGAAAATATATACATAACAAATAAAACTTTTTTCAGCATCGAATTATTATATTAAATTAATAATTCTGTTACCAAGAGAATCTCAACACCACCAATGAGATACATTGCCGTAGCAACAGTGTTGGCGAGATAGAATAGAATGCCAACTGCTGTTCCAAACTCTGGGCCAAGATTCCGGGATATCATAAAATATGAGCCACCGCCTGAAAAACGCATGTATAAAAACATTAGTTGTACAGCACACACGAATTCCGTCTATTCGTAATACATATATTGGCTAATTGAATTAAAAAACAGTACTGCGACAATAAAATGTTATACCTATACTTAAACTTTATTGCTGGTAATATACGTTTACTATTAATATACATATCCAGTTTGATAATGAAAAGTTGGAACAAATTGATATTAATATTTATATTGCTATTTTTATTGGAAAAATTTTCGTAACTAGTAGAGCGAAATGTCATATTTTCCAGGACTGTTACATTTTCGACAACATAATCTTTTACAGGTTACTCCTATATATGGTATGAGGATTGAGTATAATATACTAAGCTCTAAAATACCAAATTATTAGATATTAAATAAACAAAAATTACCTCAGCTATCTTATATAGGATATATATATATATATCCTATATCCAGGCAATTTTCATAGTCACTCAATAATATAATTAACTAAGTGTATATGCAATACGTGCATTTTAAAAATAAACTACCAATAGACTATCTTTAATTCACACAAAATACATTTAAGAATTTTGAACATGTTAATTAATGTAGATCGCCACCATTTCATTAGGTTTCGCGATGCTTAGCTTTAGTTTTGCTAGGCATTTAAATTTTGATTGCAAGACTATAGTCATAGATAATAATATTACTAATAATAATTATATATATGACTAAATTAAAGTATTAAAAAAATATGATAAAATTGTGGCGATGGAAATCTAAACTTTCCTATTGAATTTTCTTAGAATAGAGATTTAATATACCTACTAGTTACGCATGTGCAGTATGAAGTACCTAAATTTAGAATTTTAAATACTTTATAACAGCTTATTTGATAAAGAATTCTTGAATAACTGTAAAAATTTGTACACACTTGGTATCATTAAAATATTAGTTATTCTTGAAAGAAAGAAAAAACATTCATAAAGTAAAACAAATGTCATAAAAACTTTACTTTTCGAGTGGTTTTTTATAGAAAAACAATATATTTATTGATATAAAAATTCATTTTTAATATCGGCATCTTCAATTCTGCTCTATATGTAGTGTTACAAAAGTTATGGCAAACAGTGTATATTTGAATCCAAAACGTATTGTGGGAACCTCGTATCCTAGCGTCTCGCATCCTAGTATCCAAGTGCACGAATCCGATTAATGAGTGCTAAACTTAAATGCAAGTATTACATACCACTCTAAATCTCTAATCTAAAATCCAATAGGAATGTTGTCTTTTTGCTACTATTTTATCGTATGTTTTCTAATGCTTTACGTTAGTTTTGAGAGTCAATCAATATTTAAATACCTCGCAAGACTAAGACAAGTATTGAAAAAATGATAAAATTGCGGTGCAGATCTAAATTAATTTTCATCTACTAAATTCTTAAGTATATTTTGTCTGAATTAAACTATAAGAAAGTCTCATTATAGTTTGTTTCTAAATGTCTGGAACTTGCTGACATTTATAATCTATACACATACTATTGCTGCTTTTCGGCCATAAAAATTATTTGATTTTATGTAAAATTAATCTGGGAAATAGTTAAATTTATATAAATTTTAAATATTTGAATTTATTCGATATTAATTAAATGAAAAATTTAAATATTAAATTTAAAAAAATATGAAAATAATAAACATATATCACAAAAGTCTATTATTGACTGTATTATATGTATAAAAGCATATATGGTCAACACTTCGTTAAAAATAATAATTTTATTACAACCATATTTTTATATTTTCCTATCACAATGTTTATATACAACTGCGATGCAAAACAATTCACTATTATTTTAATGATACACACTGCACTCTGTAAAAATAAAGGTTTTCAGCTTTAAAAGGTTTTTGAAGCGGGTTTAATTTTAATTTAACAGAGAAAATTCAAAATGTTAATGATTGTTATATTAAAATCATACACATTGTTTAATTTCTGTAATAATGAGATTTAAGATCCGAAGCTGAGTAAAGATTTGTACGGTATTAACCTTTATAGTTAATATTCACAAAAAATAAATATATTGCTGATTATTCAGAAAAATTAAAATAATTTCCAAATTTTACAAGTAATAGTTTACAAAACAGCAGTTTGAAAATATTAATAGAAAAACATCTTTTATAGAAAAATCATTACGAGAAATTTTTTGAAAAACTTTTCTGAAAAACATTTTAGCTGTAAATATTTTAGCCGATAAACCAATTGAAAAACCCATTTTTACAGAGTATTACGTTATCAAAGAGTTCTATTAAATAATTTTTAATTATACTTAAAAATTATAAATAACGAATATGATACATTTATATATTAACTGATATTAAATTAAAAATATACATAAATATGTTACATATACACACTAGTAAACATATTACAATCATTGTTTAGATCTAGCATTACGAAGAAAACATACAAATTTATTTTGTTCATTATTGGGAAAATATTACATGAAATAATAAATTTACTTACTTTCAACCACTCCGTTTGTAGCGATTGCACTCATAGAAATACTGGTGAGAAAGGTCTGAAACGTTAAATATGTACATATTATCGTACAAGTTATGAACAAATTGTAAGTCTAGTTGTAGCTTATCACAAACTCAAAATGTAACCTTTTGTAATAAATATAAGACTTGTATAGCTATTGTCCATTTCATTTTTGACGCCATATATTTCTTGTAAATGTATATTTCTTTCAGTGAACTTGTCTATAATAGAATACTATTAATATAAATGTTGTTTCAATACTTTGAAAAATAGAAATATAAGTATGATTAGAATTATGTACTATAATACACCAGAAAGATGAAGGTAGTTTCTTCAATCGGAATAGATCTAGTCTGCTGCTCAAAGGCAGAATCGCGTTAGCTCCAAAAGTTCAAAAATGAATTTTTATACTTTTTACGTAGAGAATAATATTCTACATTTTGAGTGAAATTTTTAATTTCGTATTCTATTTAGTTTGGTCATTATAATCATATGAACAAACGTTAGCTCCAACGTTTTAAAAATATCAAAGGTAGAATCGCGTTAAATCCAAGCTGTGTATATTAAAATATATACAGTTTTAAAAATATTAAAATATAAAAAATGCAAAATCGCGTTATCTTTATTCAAGTAACAAATACCAAAGGTAAAATCGCGTTAGTCCCTTTTTATTTCTTATATGTATGTTTCTTATATACAATTGTAACTATTAAAATTCTCTTTCACTTTTAGATACTAATATGTTTAAAAAAGTAAAATCAATCATAAAATGACTTGAGATATTTAAAAACAGTTTTTCGCGTTTTCTCAACAAAGTGTTTTGGAGCTAACGCGATTCTGCCTTTGGACGGCAGTAGTTGCAATGCTTCAGTATTCAGGAAAAATATAACCAATTAGTTATATATTATAAAAGAACGTTTTTTTATAGTATATTCAGAAATTATATAGACAATTGTTATTGAAATAAACATATCATTATTATATTACAATAATAAAATTGAATATGTTGTAGCCTTCAACTAAATTAAATCCTTTATGTTGTTGTTTTGCAGATGTTGTTGTTTAAAATATAGAAGTGTAACCAAAAACAATGAAATGAGTAGACGACATTGTATGAGAATATATCCCGAATTATTGTTAACAAGAAATACTACCTACAATATAATACTATTTTTATGTCAGTAAAGATAGAATTATTTCAAATACATGTATTGCTTATTTGCTTAGAAGAATGAGTGTACATATATTAAATAAATGATACGTATTATGTTATTACATATATATACAGTCATGGCAAAAGTGTCAGCGGGGCTGAGTAGCTCAGTTGGTAGAGCGTTGGTATTATGTGTCGAGCAGGCTAGACCTGTTCAGTTTGTTTCCATCTTTGATTGCTTTATATGCAGATATTGTCGTTAAATAAAAAATAAAAAGTAATGTATCCGTGTAACAGTTATAATAAAATATTGTACCCGGTATTAATGATAATCAATCCCACATACATTTATGTTGATGTTTTAATTAATTTAATTTAAATCATTAACAAGATAATGCTTCATACATTCTGCAATTCACAGTCAAACATTTCTTCAAGAATATCAGATCATTTGTCTAGAGAGGCCTGCGTTCAGTCCCGATATGAATCCGACAGAAAATGTTTGTAGTCTGATGGAGACTAAATTACAAATCGAGTTTTATGCAACCCTGGATTACATTTGGACAGAATTAATGGACGATGTGAATTATAGAAGAAGTTTAATCAGTTCCATGGTTCACCGTGTCCAACCTTTCCATGATGAAGAAGGAGGCTTCACTAAATATTAACTATAAGCATTTCATGTAATATTTTTATAATTATTTAGCTTGCACAAAATATATACAATTTTGAATATTTAAATATGTATGTTTCTTATAATTGTTAAACGGGTACAATATTTTTGCCACAACTGTACATATATAAAACTACATTTTTCAGCATTTGAAATTTGTAGGCATATGATTAATTTATACGACTTATTTAAAATTGAACTACAATAATTAGATGTAGTTATTTTTAAATGTTATAATTTATTTTGTGTTTTCTATAGCACTACATGTATCTTTATTACAATTGGCCTCTGTCAATAAAGATGACCAAAACGTTCACAAACGTAAAATTAAATTATACCCATATGCAATACTTCTACATTTGCAATATTTCTCTATTATAAAATAATGAGGACAAAACGAATAATTATCAAAAAACATTTTTCGTAATGTATTACAAATGATGCAATAAAACATAATCAAATATCTAATTTTAATATTGTACAGTGCAAAATAATAAAATCTATATTTATAGCGCAATACTTATTTGAACATATTATGCAGTATATCAGTGACTATAATTTTAATATTAAGGGAAATTCGTGTATATCTTCAACATAAGCATAGGTGCATTAATATAATGCAATTTTTAAAACTAAGAAATAGATTTTATGATATATCTATTGTACATGACATTTCTTTGTATATTTATTTTAAGTATAGGTACTATCTTTCTCTGTTTCCCGTAATGTATATTCCCATACGTATAGTTTAAATAAATATTTAAACTAAATTCTACTTAACGATTTAAGTAGTGTGTACATAAATCAGAAACATAAATTTGCAACATTGTTGGAGATAAACATCTAAGTTACTTCAATATCGGACGTTTCCCAAGTAACAAACACTTAAATTACAAGTATAGGATAGCTTATTTTTATTGTGTATACAATTATAATATTAATGAATTTTGAAGAAGAGATTGCAAAGCCCGGCAAATGAATCGAACACGAAACGAAAACAGCTGTCATTTACATGTAACAGTTCTATGCTATGCAGTAAGTTTGTTATAAATCGATGTTAGGGATTTATCTAAACCTGTGACATGGAAAGCGAGATTAGAAAACGCACGCCTAACGCAATGATGAACACGTATAGTACAAAATAATAATATATAGTACGATTAGTATGCATATACAGTTGAAATTATGACTAGTATAACATATTATCTGTATAATCTATACAGTTCGATTTAACTTGAAGAGGGTAAACGGGAAAAAGGGGATGTAGTACGTCCAGAACTATTTGAATAGATCGTTCACTTCATATGTAATAACATGGCTTTTTAAGTGATCTTCATATATGCGATTTTTTCAATGCCTGTAGTTAAACAGTTATATGAATAAGCTGTATGTATGGATGTGTGTTCGTGTTTATGCACATAATATTATGTATATATAAAAGTATAGATTTATTGATGCAAAGTAGGATACACACAAATATAGTCCAAGAAATTATATCACAATATTGATCTTGATGTTTTAGTCTCAAGAAACAAGTATAATTTAACAACATTAAATAAATCAAAATTTTAATCAATTTGCATAAATCCCTTTTTGCACATACATAATATATGAGTTTTGAAATTTTCAGCATGTATGTATATTACAAATATTACAACATTACTTGTTAAAGTTGAAAAATAAAAACTCTAACTGTTTATAATTTTTATCACCTAAAGTGCATTATTTATACAAAATTATATATAATTTTAATGGTAATTTTCATTTAAGGGAAAGTCTTACACAGAGACAGCAGATGAAGACCATGACGAAAGACTGAACTACGCCAGCAGATCCAACGATCCATCCAAGACGCAGGAACATGATGATCCCAAAAATGTGCTGAATTGTTGGCAGGTAGACGCCAAGAATGATTCCAAGCTTTGCCCTCTAAAATACCGGAGACACATTTAAGTAAAGGTACCTATTCGTTTCTGTTTATTTAAATCAACGGACGAAAATATATTTTTTTAGATGTGTCGTAAAAAGGCATTTTGGCCCATGTTTGGAGTTAAAATTAGGAAAGTACTTTAGTTCAAAAATATAAAATTGAAAGATAGTGTTTAAATTTTTTGTTACCAATGATCATTACAATCATAATGTAGTCATTATGTCAATCGAATGCATTTTACATTTTAAATTACGGTTAATTTGATTCTTGATTCTTGATATCGATTGATTAATGTATATTTATAAAAATCTGATTTTTCCGAAATTTTTGGCTTAATAAACTTACTTTTAACAATTTTAGTTTTCTTACTATCTTACATTTTCTTACAATTTAAGAAATTCTTACTTAAAATGTTTAATATACATATTTAATTCCAAAATGTTATTCCCACTAGGCTGATATATTTAGACATGTGTTTACTTTTTATTAAAAAAATTAAAATGTAGAAAATATGTTATCTATATGTGTAAAATAGGTGCTGTTTAACATCATTACATATACAGTTAAATTATAATTATACTATAATAATATTTCCAAGGTTCCTTCTTAAAATGAATTTCTATTGTAATTGTTCGAAGGTTGAGAGCTTTCTATATTGAAATACATATAGTATTTACTATATAATGTTATGTTTTTGTATCTAAATAATACTAATATCTTACAATCGGAGAATACTTTAAAATTCTCTGATTACGGTTATTTTATAAACGATTGAAGTAAGATAACTGTAACTTTTTAAACATTGTAATATATTGAAACTATGGATATTTTATTGTCCTATATATTGTTTTAAAATATTTCCTTATTTAAAAATATGCATATATTTTTTGAAAACAAAATTGTCGACAAATAAAGAATGCCTTTACATTTCCTATTATAGTTTTAACTTAATATCAAGACGGAATTTTTCAGAAAATATTACTACTTTTAAATAATACACTGTTTAGACGTTTAGCTTCATTATTTTAAAGTCATTTGTTAACAGTCGTATAAAGGATTTATTATGTTTCAAACGCTTTATATAGATATATATTACTGACTAATCTGTTAGATAATTAAAATAGTGAAAAATAGAGTCACAATGGGTTCCAACCTTTTTGCCACCATGTCCGCCACCCCCTCCATCCTGTGCCTCCTTTTCCTCGGATCCAGG
Organism: Invenusta paracnida; assembly: GCA_036023295.1. Lineage (NCBI taxonomy): Eukaryota > Metazoa > Platyhelminthes > Proseriata > Coelogynoporidae > Invenusta > Invenusta paracnida. The sequence goes on from JAYRBW010107947.1 coordinate 15,801, forward strand.
GATCGTGAATGTCCGCAGAAATCCGGCCAATGTTTGCATAACACCCATGTCCTCCTGTATTGGCGACGAGTATATCAGGACAAGAAGGAAGAATACAGATTAAGCATACAGGTTGTGAGGGAATCAATTAAGAAGTATTATTTTGGTTTCGGTCTTTTGCCCACTTTACATATAACGATCAAAATAGTTTGCTTGTATTCTGAGTACAAACAACCGAGTAATATATAGAACTTAATATTGTATTTACTTTTATTTGATTTGATTCATTTATTACTATACATAGCATATATATAAATATATAGAAGATTGTAAATAATTTTTAAACGTTAAAATTAAAATGTTTAGTCATATAGTTAGCTATTTATTTATTACAAAATCACTTTTTAACGTAGAAAACATTTCAGTGTACTGCAAAAACATAAATCTGTGCAATTATGTAAAATTAATACTTTTATTTATATAAAAAAACTTGCTAAAATTGTAAAAAGAATTTTTATACAATATTATTAAATACAAAATTCCGATGATACTCATATCACACTGTCTCATTTGCTTTAACTTCTTTCAATATATGCACAGGCATCCAAATTTAAGTGTTTATATTTATAAAATACAAAAATTTAACAAAAATAGTGCTAACAGGTAAAATTTAAAATGAATGTACGAAAATAGTAATATGGTATAAATTTACAATGAGGAAGCAATGTAGCAAAGATAGAAAATTATTCGCTATGTGTAACCATGAACAATAATATTGGATTTCAATTGCTTCAGCCTTACTAAAGATTACTTTTAAAATTAAGTACTATATTTAATTAATGGTTTATTATTTACAAATGATTATTGATTAGGGAGATGCAATGTATATGTGGGTATATTACATTTGAGATTAAATAAATTACGATATTAAAATTTTACGTCCGTGCGGGGAATTAAACATACCTAACAAGGACGTCTTAAAATTGAAAGCAAAGTTAGCAGTTTTATATGAAATGGATCATATAAGTATTCGTTTATACGTATTATTTAATTTATTTCTCACTATAAACGTCTATTTGAAATAAGATGCAATATGGTAATATAACTTAAACAGCTGAAATGCCAAGAGCACAAGGGCCATACCTCGTACAAAGCCAACTGGTCTGTACTATTGTGAAGTCCATCTGTCTCTTTTGGTTCTTTGCCTTCTTCATCGCCATTTCTTGAAGGCTGTGAAACTTTGGTAACCACTGAAATCAAATAAGGATATGTAAAACATATTATTAAAGAAACTTTTAATTATTAATTTTTTATTGTTAAAATATACATGTTTCACTGTAACTTTTGTGTAAGCATCATATTCCCAACTAACCGTGAAAATTGGTTCTTCCTTTTGTGTTATTCATTAATGAATTTGAAATAAAACACTTAGTAGTATTTAAACAAGCTACACAAAAGTTTTAGCGAGCTGTTCGGAAATATACCGATCGTCAATGTAAATGTATATCTCTGTGAATATCAAGATTCAATATCCCACATTCAAAATAGTTCCATAATCTTTTGGTTTCCGTTTTGTATTGTTGTCAATCAATTCTCCCTGGCAGAGAAAGATAAAGTATCCTAAACTACTCAAAAACTAAGAGCACATAACCCGTTTGAAAAGTGAACACACAGATAACAAGTCAACAGTTAACAGTTAACAAGGAATAAAATATTCATTTCTGCTTGCTTGGTTGGCAGCATAGCTGTCAGTATAATCAAACAGACTCGAAGTATAATTGGTTTATAAAGTAAATCGATTTTGAATTTGAGAGTGAGTATAATTTACACATAGTTAACAAAGCAATCTGTACCTAATGAGTGAAATTTCGGTGAAATGTTGAAACCAACTTATTTTTCTACTTTTAGGGGAACCTACCTATGGGTTTTCAAAACAAATTACAAAGGGAGGCAATTTACTTCTGAAAATAATTTTAACACGATTAATAAATGCGAAACCAAATTCAACTGCTACATTTTTTTCCTATTAAAAAATAGGAATATTGAAATAAAAGGTAAAACAGACAATCTATATGCATTTATACCTAATAAGTTTCCGAGTATTTCTAAGTTTTAGCCTTCATATTCTGCAACTAGTGCCATATTATATTATGTATTCGATACCATTTATCAATGTTACATAGTTATCCAGTTAAGGCAAAATAACATATAATAATAATAATGTAATAATAATGTATATTGATTAACTTTACTATCTAAAAGCTAAACAATATTATATTGTATTATTTTATCCAGTAAATAGTATTCTATAGCATGTAATAAACATAACTATAGGTATAGTTTCTTAAGTAATATTATTTTTTACCTTAATCACTAAAAACTTGCTATTTATAATTAAGCAAATTTATCATATTTTGAATTTCGAATAAGATAGTGTATTTGAGGGCAAAGTATATAATGTAAAATGTCTTTAAACAAGCTTTTAAGGAAGTTTTTATTATAAGTAAAAAAATATATATTGGAAAATTTACATTAAAATTGTTTATACATATGCTATAATACCTTACAAATATAATATTTTAGAATTAAAATATAAAAATTCAAAGCAACACATATTAATTTAATATTGAATAGTATCTTTTATATAAATAATATTAAAAATATTAAAATAATTTTACTAAATTTAATTTAATTTAATTTAATAAAATCACATTATTATTTATACAAGTGCTATAACCAAATTTTTATATCTAGACCTATGGCAATAGGTCGTTAGCTAGTAAAGCTAAGCGAACTATGTAGTAGGTAATATAGGATAG
>JAYRBW010107958.1:0-18596 GCA_036023295.1 Invenusta paracnida
AGGTTAGTAGTTTTCGACACATTATGAAGAGTAGAATATTGAGAGGAAGGCGAGAATGGGAGCAGAAATATCCTTCCGGCGTACTGTATGTTGATGTAATAATAAATAGATGGCATGTATCTTCTTCCTCATTCTCCTCCTTATTCTCTTTCGAAGATGGATGGATGGATGGATAAAAAGAAGGAGAAGGGCAGTAAACGTTTCTTGTCTGTTGCCTTCTGCAACACATACACATTACAGTGTGCGCACATGCAACTTATGGGGCGAAAATGATGATAAAAATATAGGAGATTTTAGTATTACAGTTGACTGTGTTGCTGCAGTAGTATAGATAGTGTATTCTAAAAAGAAGGGGGGGGGGATAGAGAGATTTAAGATCAGCAGACAGAGTGGAGAATGTGCAATGTGGTAGTAACCGAAGAGGTGATGACACTTGGCTCACAAATCGACCATGTGTTAAAGTCGACTGTCAAGGTTTCCCCTAACTGGTTGGTTTTAATTAAGGTGGGGAGAGAAGACTTAAGCGTTGGCAATCAACCCCCCTCCCCCTATATACAAGCGACTAATAAGTTGTTAGGTGAAGTTTGTAGTAAATAACGTACTGCAAGTTTCATGTAGGGAACTGTTGTGCTGTACGTGCCCATGTAATCATTTAGATATATGTATTAGGTGAATGACTTTAAACAGCATCTGATCCTCCAATATCAACCATAGCTTAGTGTGGGGAATACACAAGGAGTTATAATGGTTGATTGGTAAGAAGTTGAGATCAATAAAGTATCTAAGAGGTGTGGTATATAAATAATAAGACGGCAATCATTTCCCTACATATCAATTCATTGTATACAACCGCAAAAAACTACCCACATGACATGTAGGTATTGCTTCCAAACTATAACTGGTTAATCAATTTCCCAGGGCTCGCTATCAATCTGCTTCAAATATATGTATATAAATGTTAGTATACATACATTGTTAACATCGATTAAAATTGAAAACAACAAACTCTTTATGGTTCTGTTGTTGTATAAAATACAAATGATTTATGAAGAAATATTCTAGATATATAATACACGTAATCCAAAGAAGAAACAAAATTACTGATAGGGAAATTAGAATAAAAAATAAAAGTACATATTTAATAATGTAAAACATAATTCAATTATTTTAAAATATTGAGCTTTGTAAATGGAGTATTCCTGTGAGCTCCTGTGGTTTGGACACATAGTAAATCCAATAAATATATATTGAGACGATATATTGGTTGGACAATACTTTACGCCTAAAATCTATTTATGCAGACGAAAAAACATTTTCACAAAAAGGACCACAATTTTGATAAGCATGATTTATGTGTTCGTCTAGTTCAACACGCTTCGCTTACACACCAGAAAGATTTGTTTTACAAGATATTTTCTTCTTCTATATAATGTACAAATAATAGATCGCGTGTCTGTAATGATTATCCCTAATCTAACAAACATCAACTTATACTCACAAAACATTTGTCTAATACGTATATCATTTAGTGTATATATCAGTAGGTATATAATTTTTTTATAAATAATGCATGTCTATAGGGATGTGTATATATACAGAACCCAATAGAGTTGTTTATTTTTATGGGGATTGGTTGCCTAAATTATTAATACCAGCTTGAACAATATTGCTACAGTATTACAAAACATCACTATGAAATGATATTTCAATCAAAATTGACAATAAAGTGTATTTAAATTTTGTTTACTCCGACTATCGTAAATATGAAATAATATTTCAATAAAAATTGAAACAATGAAGTGTATTTAATTTTTGTTTATTCCGACAATCGTAAATATTATACTTTTATTACTATGCATCAATTCCAAATTATAAGCAATATTGGTTGAACGTATTATAAATAAACATATTTAACTTAGATTTTATGATATAAAATAAGGCTGCATATACAAATGAGTTATATAAATCTTTACAATAACATATACAGTAAACGATAGTCTCATATTATAAGTATTAAATAACAACATCATTAAGTAGAATCTGTGCATATAATACGATAAAACATACGATACTCCCTTAATGAATTCTAACGTTCATGTATTTATAAACAAATTCGAATATTCTCAAGTCTATTTCGATATACCTATAAACAGAGCACAATATATTTTAAACTATATAGTACAAAGAATATATAAAACGTTATCAATAAATATTCAATGTCTAAATAAAGTTATTTCTAGATTTGAAAAAACATGTTAACAAAGTTTCTACTAACTCAACAATAAAAAAGACCATGATATTAAAGTGCTATAGATTTACAAATCTTGTATTTCGAACACAGCCAGATTGAATTTGAGATCCTGTGAGATCATTCAACTATATTATTTACTGATATATCATTTTTTGAAAGACGAAAACTTATATTTATAATCTACGTTCTACAATGTTGGTTGACATATAGCTTGCGACTTTGGATGAAATAGATCTGTATATGCATAGTTGAGGTACAATTCATGGGTGAGGGGGAGTATTTGGGAGAAAAGTAGAACAGTTCACCAGCTGTTCTATCTTAAAATTCATGTCAGTTAATCTTTGACTAAAGCCTTGTTTCCTTCCAGTTTCACTAAACTTAAACAACAAACTCTATGGGTTACTTATTTTCCTTTCTTCCTATGTATACTTGCTTTCTCTCGTTCCATTCTGACTTCCCTTTTTCTCTTTCTCTTATACAGGATGTATATTGAATTGTAAACATGTAAGGGTTATGTCCTATAGTGCTATCTATTATACCGTAGCCAACGCTGTAATTTTGTTAGAGTAGATGACGAGCCGAAATACCTCTAAGCGGCAAAAAGATGGAGAACTTGAACCAATAATTAGCCAGAATGTGCACAAACACATTTTTCTTCTAAATGTCCCCTTACCGTATTCATTTTGTATCCATTTACTTGTACAGCTTTTCTGCCATACTTTGTGTGACTTGCAGTTGCAGTATATGTATTAGGTATAGCAAATAATAATTGGTTTACTAATGAAAAAACCAACATTTCCTGAGATATGTATATATATGCTTATAATTATAGTATACATACACAATACGTATATAGCCAAGCATGGAAAAAAGATTATGTAGCTATACCATAACCTGATCAAACGGCATGATTTCGTTATGCGAATGCCAAATGGATCAATTTCAAACAAATAGTCTAATAATAGAATAAATACCCATGTAATATAATTGGCATATTTACGCAAAAACCAATAGTTGCACTATTAGCAGTATAAAAAGGTATTATCAGTTATAAGTAAAAGTAAAAATAGTATCTACGACAGTGAAAGGGGCTGTTATTATTAAAATAAATTCATTAGAAGTGGGTATATAATTCTTATAACTGTTATTTTGACATGTATTAAAATTGACAATATTATTATATAGCAATAGTTTTGCAAATAAGTATACTATTACATACAAATAAACACGATTTACAATAGTGACAATAGTATGTCATTGATTTTTACTTAGGGAATCGATATAGGAACTGAGTGTAAAACTGTCCTTATAACACTATTTGTTTGATAAAAAAGCTAGGTCATCTGTAAATATCTAAGCACAGGGAACCTTTACAGTTTCCAGCGTTGTTGAGTCATCGAAATTCTTCAAAAAGCAGACCCACTTGTATGTTTGCTGCCTACTGTATTGGTGTAAGACTAAAAGAGGGTCTAAGTTAGGCAATAACTAAATTACAGCATAGATAATCGACGATAGTTTGTGGTATGATAGTTCTGTGGTTTTGTGGAGAATAATTGAGTAAAGCTTTCAAATCTATATGTACGTACATTAATTGATACGTTGTGAATAAAAAGCACAAATTACAATGCAAATTGTAGGTACATTAGTGAGCCATCAATTGAGCTCAACATTTTAAGAAAAAATATTTTTATTGATCAATTGAAAAAGAAAATTCAGAAATTCATTGATATTGAATTCTAACAAAATAAATATTATTTGTGCATATCTTAATTATACAGGATATTGAAAATTATTCTGGAAACTGTGTACATATTGTATTGCTAAACTTATTCAAAGATATGTTATTTATAAACATTCTAAACATATCTAATATGTACCATTCTACGCAGAAAAAAAGGCAAATAGTGAAGGAATTTGAATCCAATATAACTTTTCAATTTTGACCCAATAAAGTTTAATAATTAAAAAACGTTCTACCGTCAATTTTCAGACTGGCTAATTATGGGACGAAAATAGATATTAAAACACTCAAAATAGTGATTTGGCGGTAAAAAATCATGGATCTTACTTTGATCGTCAACTTTATAAGAAATAAATTTGCCTTATTTCTTTGTTATCAGCTTTATACAGTCAAAAGTCTTCGTTTAAAAGAATGCATAAAAGTGTGGCGTAGGTCTATAATCTTCCTAAACTTTAGATATTAAGTATAAATTAATAAATGCACCAGATCACAGTCTTTAAGAGCATAATAATTCAAATATGAACCAAATTAATTTAAAAATGACGTGAAAACAATTCGTATGCCAAAATTTAATTATCGAATTCGAGCATTTTAAGGGGGATGAGGATTTGATTTCCAAGTATATCTATCTAATAAGAAAAAAGCTTACACAAGGAAAAAAGAGTACACGAACCACAACAGTCATATGATATTCACCGAATTCTAATAAAGAAAGTTTTAAAATATACCTACAAGTAAATTACATAAGTAGGTTAAGTTGCATACCACATCGAATGTATGTATAATTACTATTTTATGCTTAAATATGCATAAATCAATTGATTCTATTAAAAACTATTGCAATTTTAATTTTCATTTAAAAAAATCAATGAAAAAATTATCTACAATATTATACTTAATTTCTTTCAAAAATCATTCTAGCTTATTTTAAATTTGTAAATATCAGTATTAGTTATAAATATAAAGAAGGTAAATCAATAAATCCATACAATACATCACAAGGATTGGAGGAACGGGGAAGGGACGAACAAGAGTGTCTAAAGCGACTCACTTTTAAAGAACCTGGAGGATCGACTCCGATGGCCACTACTGATGGTCTGCTCTGACCTGAGATCCGCTCCTGTGCCCCCGACATTTGTAGTAGAAGGGGTGGCATTCTGACACACTGTTAGTCGAGTAGTGGATAAGTCCGCGTAGACGCTCGTTGTCATTAACGACTGACTGTTCTCATGAAGGTTTGTCGAGGAATAGCTCCGGTGACATTTCTTCGTTGGGAAGTGATTGTTAGACTAGATTATGAGATTAATGTAGTCCAGAAAAAACATGACTGAACATAGTGGCAAATAATATAAAATAAGGAAATTTATATTATATTTAAATAATTATTTTGTTATTTACAATTCAAAAAGACAAATCAATATTGTAATACTCATACAACATTTCAATGATACTTTCTGTTTTGACTTTTGTATAAAAGATAATTCTTACATTAATAAAAACCTTATAGAGAAAAAGTCACACTGTTTGTTCTCATAATAGAACATTGTTAGCAATAGCAACAACAAAGCATTTTAAACTAAATATAAACAGTTAAAATGTAACGTAAGGAAAAAATAGTAGTTAATTATGTATTAATATATGTACCAGCTTTAAACGAAACAATTACTCAAGTTTTCAAATATTCTGTAATATATTCACATATAATCTTTTCCAAATAAAATTGATCGAATTCAAATAACTTTCCTAATGTCTAATAACTTTGGCATTTCTTGTTATCGAAACCTTTTTTATTTTTGGACAATATTTGTGCATATATAGAAAATCGATATTAACTACAAAAAATAGATAAGATGGGATGAATAAAAAATAACAGCGTCAACAGTATAAAAGAAACGAAGCAGTCTGTAAATTGATGAGTACTTAAATTGAGCCGAGAGGCGTATATTATATTTATAATCTTCTTTTTTATTCACACTAATCTTACAAATCATGAATAACAAAACTCTCCATACCTCTAAGTCTGATGTGACTGTAATTTCTTCACGAGGAGCAACATCTTCCCTTGAGATAGCTGAGACAAAGGTAGGATAACTTTCAATAAAATCACGACAAATACAAAAAATATTGGAGGAATATTTATGATTTGTTATTCTGTTGTATAAAACATATTATCAGAAATATTCTGTTTGCTTAAACTATACAAACTAAAAAGGTGGTCAAAAATTGTTCCGTTTTAATTTTAATTATATTATGTTGTGAACAAGCAAGTGCCAACCCACTTTTTTAAACCAATATTTGAAATATTATAAAAAGCTATAAATATCTTTACAAATGATGAAACAAATGTATTTGACAAAAAAATACTAAATTAATTTAAAATTCACAATGTTATATGACTATATGGATAAAAAAACTACGAAACATGGATCAAATCAAACAAAGAAATGAAGGATATTTATAATATTAAAAACGATGTGAAATCAAGTCGTATATCATATATAATACAAGAATCAAACAGTAAAATATACGTTATTAATATTGACAAGCTATATGATATTCAAACTGACATTTATATTTAATTAAAATTCTATAAAATGCAAAATAAAGTGAGTATAATAACACTATAAAAACTAAAATCATACTTGTATTTCTCGAGAATACGAAAATGTTTCAAAACGTTTCGCATACATACCCAATTTTCCAAATGAAGCAGATATTCTCTTGCGAAATTCTTTTAATGTATCTGTAGCTCCATGTCGTTTATCTACAACAGAGAATTGGTGAATAACTATCATATTTGTATGTAGAAAAAAAGTAAACATATAGTCAAAAAATGGCTCCACCTATAAGTTAGCCTCTATCATAGTAAGAGAACTATTTTCCAAAATTGTAGAAATCTGTGAACTACTAATTAATCAATACATACAGTTTGACGTAAAATAAAGAAAACGAAGTCTAAACTTTCTACTGCAATACTAAGCGGGAAAGTACAAGAGTAAGTCTATTTGGTCTAAAGACTGATAAACAATCTCTAAACATTTTAGGCAATAAATCACCCGAAACAGCCTCAAACGAGACGAAGAATGGAGAGAGGTAAATCTGCAAGTAAGTTTCGAGAAAGTTCGGGAAAGGACCAATTTAACAGATGGTCAAACACGGAAATGGTCGATCAAGAATAGCTGTATGGGGATTTTCGTGGAAGTAAACTAAAATTTTCTAGTTAAGTAAAAAAAAAGATAGGTTGATATTCGTTAAGTAAGAACATAATAAGTAGTTTATAAAAAAGAAAATACAGCATTTTAAAAAATACATTATAAATAAAGAAACATTTATGAGAGCTGCTATACAGCGACAAAATATTCGACTATAAAACAATTTTGCAATAAAAATAAACGTTTAAGGCGTGTAAAATAGTTTATTTAAAATTAATAAAAAGTGATAACAACATTACAAAACGAGTTTTTGTGCTCATATGCTATGCCAAAGTGTTTACATGAAAGTTGTATTAATGCATGCATTTTGAACCTGTTGTTGCTATACTAAAACTAGTATATATCTTGGTTTTTATATTTTAGCTCATATGTATTTGACATTTTAACAAGTAGAATTTCAAGTAGAATTCTCGTATAAATTGTGTCACAATATATACCTAGAACCCACGCAAAATAATATCTTTAATTAATTTGAATAAACGAAAATTATGACATAAATACTCTATGTTCATCTTTATTACAAAAATAAATAATTCGCAGGAATTCGTTTAAAATATATATAAATATATATATATATATTACTTTATATGTTAATAAATAGAAATGTTTTTGTTACAATGTACAATCTATATTCAAATATTTTATCTCAAAAAGAATAAATTGATAAAAAAAGTAATTTATCCAACTGCACATCGATCAATAAAAGACAACAATTATTAGGACTAAAATTATTTATATGAAGCGTACATTTAAAGCAAAAATATGGTGCGTGTGTTTAAATCATTACCCCATCCATGTGTATCCTCTCATTTAGAAAAATAGTAATAAAAGAAAAAGGAAACAGCTATTCTAAGAGACAAAAATATCAGTGCTTGTTGTCCGCGGAATGTTCAGTGAATTTAATAATTAAGTCTCATGTTTGTACATATATCTATGTATCTATCTATAAGCTGTAAGCTAAATCCAAATTCAATTAAGATATGGAATTTAAATGCTATCTTATTAGCTGGATAATTCATTCCAACATTTTTTATTCTTGTCTTTAAAAAAATTGTTCGTGTAAAAAAAACAAATGTTTCGAAGTAACTCTAAAACAGACAAATGTTTTAGTAAGATTGCACACTCGATAAATCGCTATCGAAGCATGCAAGTAACTTAAAAATTGTAATACTAATATAGTTTTAATTAGATCCTTTATGGATTAATTCTGTTCCATCAATATAAAAGTCAATTAAGGAAAAACATTTAGCAAGGTCTACACAAATGTCATTAACGTTCGTTAGTTCATTTTACAAATTAAAATCTATTTGCAGGTCATTTCAAGTGATTTCTTCCTATAGGTTACTTTATAATATTATGTGAATTTTTTAAGGCACTCATTAAGACTAATGAAAGAGATATTGAGGTAGATAAAAGTCAGGCAGCTTGATATAAGGTTTAAAGTTGTGGAGTATTTGTCACACGGGTTTTAAAGGCAACTACGTATGCAGCAGCCAGTATACTAATTTAAAGTAATAATCACAGGAACAATAGACAGACTGAAAAAGATGGAAAATTAGATCAATAACTTTTCCAACCTATTGTTTTTACTTTTTAGCTGACAACTATCAATATAGGTACCTGCAAAGCATAATCCCAATAGGGGTAAAACTGAATAAATGTTTAGGTATTGTTTTCTTATATATTCAGCAATATAAAATGTTAAATATATTTTTCGAATGAATATATATTTTTTATAATAAAACTAGAAAATATAAGCATAAATGCCCATAGAATAAGAAATTCTTTAAGAATATTTTAATCATGCTAGCTAGACTAATTGGATAAATAGAGACATAAAAGCTTCAATGTTGTAAAAGATATTATCTCATTTATCAAAATGTCATCAATATTGTCTCTCTCATTATTCCCAGAAGAAACTACTTAAGCAAACACTGCATTAATACCATTAAACATGATCTTAAATACGTACATGTCAATCAATATTCCACATCGCCTTATATGCATATATTCTACGTGAAACTATTGTAGATCAATATTAAAATAAGCAATAACTATAATAAGTAGTATAGATATACTGTTTCTATATAGGTATGCGAAATAAAATTTTATTTAATTATATAAAACCAATAATTCAAATATAAATAAAAATTTTAATGATTTAAAGACATTAGCGAGTCAAAACAAATATGAAAAAAACATTTTCACTACATTTCAAAAACATCTATCTCATACCAGCCTATTATAAAATTATATTTATTTTAGTGTTACCTTTCTTTAATAAAATGTTCATTTCAGTTTTTAACGTTATTTAATACATGTTTAATTTAATATCAATTTTTTGACAATTGTGAAAATTAATACATCAGTTGATATTTTCCAGTGTTGCACTTAGTCTTTAGCTAGCTGAGGAGTAATCCAACTGACACATCAACAAAAGCAGTCTAACTGAGTTGCATTCAATGAAATATTCACCTACCTTATCATGCATCAATAATGTTATAATTTCAGATAGAAACTTAAAGCAAATCTATGCCCTCCATAGTGTTCAGAATTTTGTGTATAGAAAATAATTCATATAGTTAGCTAGGTCATAAGCCTGGCTGCTGTGACCAACCTCTGGCTGACAAAGTTTTTTTTACTGTTTTCACTTCTTTGGACCATATAGAAGAAATTTAGCTCCCAGGCCCCTCTGAAAAATGTTGGCAATTTTTGCTACAGAGCAAAATCAAAATGGCCACCGACACCATATTTGTAACATTAAATTTTACATTAGTTCTCATAATATGTGCTTAAAGACACTTTTTTGGGTCAAACAAACACAAAGATATCAGTTGTAACACTATTAATATATTTACATATATATATTGTAACAAAAAATCCAAGATGGCTGACATTTTTCGCATTAAAAAATAAAAAAACTGAAATCTAACTACATACTTCAAACAAAAATGCTCAATGATTGAACCATGTTTAAGTATTGTAAATGAGTACATCTCACACATTGAATACATTGAATACCTTAAAATCGCATAACACATAACACAACGGAAATGACATCGAAAATAGACGTCTAGTATACAGATCTTTGTATCATATGTATTAGAGAAAATAAGCTAATCAGTCTCAATGTCCGAAAAGTCCTCATCAGTACTAGAGTTAATGTCATCACACTCATTATTATCATCACTATCTGAGTCTTTTTCTGATTCATCATCCGCATTATTGTTTACATCCTGATCATCGTTATCATCTCTGTATCAAGATAAAAACTTTGGAAGAAATTAAAAAAAAGAACTGAAAAAGAACTCACTTTTGCTCTTTTGACTGCGCAATTTCATAACCTGTGCTTCACCCATGGTATCACTATGTACGTCTCCATATACCACTTCCCTAGTGAATTTCAAGAGCTCCTGGATTCACTCCTCCTCTATCTCCTCATCTTCACCACAGTGCTGCAGCTGCAGTTGTGCTCTCTCACTGATACTAACTTTATCAAACAGTTTGCCCTTGCCTTTACCAAAGAACCCGGATGTGGCATCACAGCCTGTCATTACATGTAAATGTATAATACAGTCAACCATATGGTCTTAAACTAAATTCTTACAGTTTACAAATCCACCTCCTCGTTTCATGAATAGGATTCCTGTGTACATATGTGAAACATAGGCAGCTGCATTGTAGACATCCGTGTCTGAAGCATCAATGACAACAAGTCCTATGAATCCATTATCACAGAATGCGGTCAAGGTTGGATGCGCTTAGCCGGAGCTTGTTGCAGGGTTTTTAAGAAATTAGTTCACAAAAGCTGTATGGGTATAACTAGCCCACTCCTGATATAAAGAACCATATCCAACAATGCATGGACATGCACTAACTGAAACCAACAAAGAGAAGCCAATAAACGTCTTGAAAAGAAAGCCATCCGAAATGACAATCTCCTTGGCCAAAACAAACCTGAGCCCAATAATCGAAACGATATGATGATACTCCAGTGGAATAGCGACAACCCCATGGCGAAAATGGTAGAACTCGAAGCGGTAATGAACGATCTAAAAATTGACATCGGAGTGATCCAGGAAACAAAATTGAGAAACGAAGATAAGCCCAGGGCTGAAAGAGTACAGCATGGTGCAAAAGGACAGAAGGCGTGAAAACATATCTAGATATGCAAGAAGCGGAGGACTTGTAACTCTCATCAAGGAAGGTATCCATTATAAGACTTTGGACACTTCAGAATGGGTGGATAAAGAATACGCAGTCACAAAAATGCGAGGCATCCAGCTCATCATCCAGCACACAAAATTAGCCTACTAAACGTATACTGTCCCTCTAACAAGAAACAGTAGGCCGAGGAAGCCATCAGCAGAACTATAGGGATCTACTGAGTGAACACCATGCGGGCTTCAGACCCCATAGATTGACAGTGGATCAGCTCATCAACCTTTCACAATCGGTGAGTGATGCATTCCACCTAAAGAAGAAAACAGTGATAACCCTACTTGACTAGACAAAAGCATATGACAAAGTCTGGAAGGACAGCTTATTATGGAAGATGACTAAGCTAGCAATAGGCAACAGCATAATTAAATGGATTCGGTCATGGCTGTGCAACAGAAGGGCTTGGGTGACATATGAAGGTACTAGAGGAAAGATCAAGAAGATGCAAGAAGGTCTATCACAAGGGGCCGTCCTCTCCTCAACGCTTTTTCTTTACTTATGTACATTAACGATGTTGTATAAGTCATCCCTGAGACAGTAAAGGTAAGTTTATTCGCAGATTACATAGCCGTCTGGGCTAGATTTCAGTTTTTTGATTTTATAGTGTGAAAAATAGCAGCCATCTTAGATTGTTTGTTATAATATTTCAGTGCATTCATTTCTATCAAATATTAACTTGTACTTTGAACATATACTAAATGCCCAAAGCTCTGGCATATATATACATATGTAATTAATATACCATATATAATACACCATGAACACAAATGAGCAAAGAAAAAATTATGGCAAGCAGAATGGCAGAAGACAGAAAAAATTCAGCATACCATCAAAGAGGCTATGCTTTGAATAGAGAGCAGTGCCTGACAGACTAATAATGGATGTAAGAAATGTTACCTTGAGATTAATCTTACAACCTTAGAAATTTAACTAAAACATACATATTAATATATATATATTAATATGCTCATATTTGATAGTCATAATATCTTTTAAAAAGGCAATATTGACAAAATTGTACTTTTGACTAGCAATAATCTGGCTCTGAGGATATATGGATATATTTACTAAAATTTAAATTCAGGTGTTATGAACAAAACGACTATTCAACATTTTTATTTGTGATAATTAAACTGCTTGCTGTTACAGACAAATTGTCTGTATCATTTTTTAAATATCATTTTATACACTATTTCAGTGCCTTTTATAATGCAAAGAAGTTATTTATAGTTTTTTAAATATCATTTTATACACTATTTCAGTGCCTTTTATAATGCAAAGTAGTTGCATCAGCAAAGGACAGACTATTATATAAAGAAATCTATTATAAAAGACAAACTACATCCTCTAGTTCCAAAAGGAAAAACAATTATAGAACTTGAAAATAAAATAAATACTTACATGCTTTTTATTTATTTATGAAAAAATCTATATACAATTATAAATAAACATTATAAATAAGTTGAACATAAATTAAATCAAAACTTCAAGATGATTTAGTTATTATATTGTTATTGTTAAAATAAAATAATAATAAGTATTACATTTTGCTCAATATAATTCAATTTTATTAGTTATTAATATATTTTTCTGTTTTAATATGAATATAATTAGAAGTAAGTATGTGTATTGTATAATAAAATAACTACCTAGATTTATTTTATTGTTAACTTATTAAATAATTAGTATGTCGTATACTACCATTGCCATTAATATTGTTTTAAATGTTGTTATATATAATTTAGATGACTTCAATAAACTTAAATTTATGTTAGATAAACACAAATACTATTAAAAATGGAACTATTGAGCAATACCAGATAGTAACTAATTAAAGTTAACCAAGTAAAAGTTATTAAAGTGAACAGTTAACCAATAAACATATTAAAATGCCAAAAATAAGATATTAATTATAAAGTATATAGTACATATTAAATTTTTGATTAATTCCTGCATTTTACTATTTTTAGAAAACTAAACTGTATTGTTAAATTTTGTATTTCCAAATGTCATCAAATATGATTCAGAAAGTACAAAATTTAAATGCCTGCATATTACTTTAAAATAATTTCAGGCAGATGAAATTGAATTTATTAATATTGGAAGACTTATAATTATTACAAAAATCAAAGGAGTTTAGCTATTATAAAAATTAAATTTAAAAATATCATATTAAAAACAAGTATTATGAAATAAAATTGAAATCTGTTAATTACACAAAATTTAGTAAGATATTATTGATTAAACTAATAGAATTACCATATTATTGTACTATAATATAAAATAGGTATAGATCTAGATCTAGGACTTTTATAAAGGATATATATAGTTACAAAGGTTTTATTCATAAAAGGGAAGGGTGGCAGGGGGCTAAGAATTATTATAAAATTTATGTATGTCAATATTTTATATGTACTATATAAGCTTTGTATTTAAAATATGAAGATACATTAATGAACATAATTATTATATTATAGCTATATTAATGTACTAAACAGAGTCATGTATAAATAAAAAATATTGGAAAGTAAGTAATAATTCAAAACTTCATAAAATACTGTCAAACTATTTAATAGGGTATTGAACTTTTATAATATACCAAATAAAAGCCAATATTACAAAATTCTTAAATAAAATATATTTATATTAGTGATATTAGGAGCACAGTAATATTGAACCAAACCTGTGAGGTATCTCAATAGAATATTTGTGGAAAGTGGATTTGAAGAAGAGGCAGTGTAGAATAATCATTATAGACTCTGGACCTGAATCTTCCAAATATATTTTTCTGGGGTATTTAAAAAAAAATATATTGTTAAAAAAGTTTGGGACAACATTTCGTATAATGCAAATAATATATTAAGTAACAGTTAAAGTATTATTATGTTATATAACATTCATTAATATGTATATATTGTGTATGTTGTATAATTAAAATATTATTATGTTATGTAACAGTTGCATTAGTGGTAAACAAATTTATTTAAGTGAGTACTACTCATGGGTCTATTTAGGTGATGATTAGATTTATATTATAACTTGCATCCATTTTATTATTTTTTGGATTAATCAAAATGAGAGGTAAAAGAACAAGCAATGATTTATGTGAAGTTATCTACAGAATAGCGGATGAAGCTAAACTAAACAGGCAATATCTATTTAGAGAAAATAGCTGAAAGAATACACAAAAGCAAATTTTTTATTTCAGTAATTCTAAGAAGGTACATATGCTGTACCCATGAGCAACACAAGGTAAAGTAAGGCCAATATAAGAAGACAAGTGTCTGAGAAGACAGAAGACTTTGTCTAGAAGTTCAAAGAGATAGGATGAGGAGTAGGTATTCATCAACTTAAACAAGTGACAAAAGTTGACCTCTCTATATCGACCATCAGGAGAAGACCAAGAAAAATTGGGTTTCATTGCTACCTTATCCAGCAAGATGTCCTTACTGCCAGAGAGAAACACAGAATTGTCTTTGCCAGAGAGAATTTTCATAGAGACTGGAGCAACATGATTTTCAGTGATGAGTGTGTGGTTAAGTTACAAAAGGGACATAAGGTTGGATGAATATACCTTTTTTATGTATTGGACAGAGATTCATGATTTTAGGATGGATTTAAATACCAAATGTTTGCCAATAAGGAGCAGTCACCATATAGGAATTTTTTTCAAATGCAGGGTTTGGGTGTCTTCAGACATTTGTTTGTACAATGAATAGTACACACTATGTGAATGATACACTTCCCAAGAATTTACTTCCAAGCATACAATTACTTTACCAAGACAATAATTTAATCTTTCAGCAGGACAATGCCTCACCCCATACTGCACATATTACAAGACAATGGATAACAACATAAATTGTCTGCAGTGGATTCCATATAGCCCTGATCTCAGCCAAATTGAAAATATTTGGGGTCTCTTGAAAAGAAAATTATCCAACTACCCTGAACAAATTTATGGATATGTTTCATCACCTGTGGAATGATCTCCAAATCTCTTAGCTCAAACTAGTAAGAAGTATAAGAAAAAGATGTAATCTTGTAATTACAAGATGTGGACTTAGAACTTAGCTTTTTAGATTTTAATATGATAATATTTGAATTTTTACATAATAATAAATCATTTTTATTATACATAATTTTGTCCCAAATTTTTAAACAATACTATATTATATATTAGTCAATTAATATATTTTATAAGTCAGTTATTATTTATGGCTGATTTTTGTATATATACAAAAATCAAAACTATCTGACTTAAAATATAACATTGAATAAGAATGTATTTGTATTGTCAATATTGAACTGTAACAAAATATCTGCAGGATTATTTAGTCTTTAATAATAATGGCCTATAGTTTAAATATATAACATAGCATATACTACATATATAGCTGATATTTTTTTAAATGTTTGACTAAAATTTCTTTATAAAATTTTGTAAGATAATTATAATAGAGTTTTAAATATATTTTTTTCTGGATAAGAGTTATTCTGTGATTAAATAGTAATGCACTAGTCAGTTCTAAAGTGATAGAAACATAGTAATATTTAACAAAACAAAGTTTGATATACTTTAATAGTATAATATATATATATATAAATCTAAATCTAAATCATATATGAATACTAGTCATATACTCCTAAAATATTTTGCTATATAATAGTATATAGATTATTTAAATATAATATAATATAAGTGCCAATAGTTATATAATAGATAATTATTTTATGGGAGTGGTAATAATAAGTATTATGTATATTAAATATATATTATATGCTTGCTACAGAGAAGTAAAATATGAACATTTTAAATAATAATACTGATAATATTATTTTGTTAATGAATGTAACCATATAATGTGTATGACAGACATACTCAAAGTTGAATAACAAACCAAAAAAACTGTTTTGGGTTAGGTATTATATATTCAACTTGCATAGCTACTAGCCAGGGACAGGAGAATTTATTTTGGTCTAAGTTTGAGCTGGAAATTCACTCATATAGTACTGCTATCTAATCAGTAGTCTAATACTATCTATGGCCCCCCCATAATATAAATATAAAAATAATTAGATAAATATATAAATAATCTATTTTAATATAATTAAGAAAAGCTTATAAAAGAAAACTTAATTAGCAAGAATAAAAAGATAAAGTAATATAAAAGATAAATGAAAAGTATATATAATTATAAAGTTGAATAAAGGATACAAACAATAGTTTAGATTATATAACTGATTAATTAAATACTTTTCTTATAGTGGTAGAGAGAGCTATTAAATATTTTATATTTGTTACATTTTTTCTTATTTTTATATAAGAATAAATTACCTGTAAATCAAAAAATATATTGGTATGATAGAATCTTCTAAACTTTAAAAAATAATATTTGTTAATGATTTGTAAATAATATATTAAAAAAGCAGAAAGCCTAAGTTGCTTTAAAAATGTTATTGTTCTTTATAAATTTTTAGAGATCTAGATCTATAAATGTGTAGTATAGAACATAAATATTATATATAGATCTCCAAAAATTTGTAAAGAACAATAAAGATTTTACAGCAATATAGTTTTTTTTCTTTTATATACTAATTAAATTATGTTTTAAAGGGAGAACCATATTTTATTATTTGTAATTAATAATAAGAACTAGACATATTAATAATAATTGTTTTTTATTTTTTTAAAAGCCAAAAGGTGATTAAAAATAAAATAGTTGCAATTTTAGAAAAAATATTAACAATACAAATAGTATTATTAATGAGAAATTTAATATTATTAATTTAGATTGTAGTTATTAATTAGACCAAGCCCAAGTCAAAGGGGACTGGAATCCCAATTTAACAATTTGGCCTAGAATCTTATTTTTATGGCTAATAAATGGTAATCTTGAAGATTCCCGCATTAAACTATTTTTCGTGCTTTTTATTTTAATAAACCACAATTTAATAAAATATTCTTTATTTTAATTATTTAAAAATTTTTTTATATATACATATACATATATGTTATAATACCTATATTTACAATTAAAAGTAGGTGGCCACTTGCGCCCGCAACCACACTACAATTATCAAGAATCTCCACAATTATTAGACATATTATTATTTGTATTTAAAAATAACGCTGTCTAATAATTGAGAAGATTTTTGATAATCATGGTGTGGTTGCGGCCGCCAGCTTTTAATAATATATATGGGTATATAATATATATATATATTTAATGTATATATATTTATATATGTATATGTATATATAAAATACATTAACAATTATTAAAATAAATGAATAAATTGCAGTTTATTAAAATAAAAAGCACAAAAAATAATTTAATGTGGGAATCTTCAAGATTATCCAAAAAACATAAATATAATTTATTAATTCAATGTCTATTTAATTCATATTTTATATAATTGTTAATATCATAAACATTATATTTGCGTGCGCATAAGGCTAATAAGAATAATTAGATATACATACCTACTATAGTTATATTATAATATACTGTAATATCATAATTATTATTATAATATAGATTTTTTATAAATTAGTGATATATTTAATTCTGTATGCGCATGGTTAAAAATTAGATCTAGGTTACATTATTGATACTGTTATGCCATGAGAGCACATGATTTAGATTAATATTATTATATATACATTTTTTATAAATTAGTGATATATATTTAATTCTGTATATAAAAATTAGATCTAGGTTACATTATAAATACTGTTATGCCATGAGAGTGCATGATTAATATTATTATATATATTTTTATAAATTACATATGGTACTAATAATATCTGCATGCACGCATGGCTATTAATAATAATTATTTATATCAACTCATGCATACATATAATATATATAGAAACAATAAATTTATACATATATTCACGCTTTTATATTTGAATTTTGTTTAAAATATTACTTTCCAGAATTTTAATTATTTTTTAAATAAAAAGCATTGTTATATTTTTAATTTTTTTATAAAAAAACTTAATTCTGAAAAGTAAGCTATAAAACATAAAATAGGCATTATTATTGGCAATCCCATATTTTAGCGTCCCAAATTAATTTTTTTTTCAAATTTAATAAAAAACGTATAAAAACAAAAAAATATAAAATTATTAATAAAAGTATAGAAATAATATTGAATGATG
>JAYRBW010107969.1:0-18594 GCA_036023295.1 Invenusta paracnida
TAGTTAGTTAGTTAGTTAGTTAGTTAGTTAGTTAGTTAGTTAGTTAGTTAGTTAGTTAGTTAGTTAGTTAGTTAGTTGGTAAGTGTTGTTTGGTTATTTGTTATTCTGTAAAAAGATATTAACCTCCGTGACTCTTTTAAACTATTATTAAGAACAACATTATATATAAATAAAAAGAGGAAGAATGATTAAACTTGGCATGAAGTTATCAAATTAAATTCAAAATTGGGGATAAATACAAACTGATTGAACTTTTTGAAAAATTTAAAAATTGGTAAAGGGTATCCATTCTACTGTGCGAATATGTTTATACAAATAAATTTATACAACTGATCATCGTATTTCAAAAATTATTTAAAATGAACTAGTTTAAAGTATAAATAGAAATGTAGATAACATTTCGAAATATTTCAATGAGTTTCAAATTATAAAATCAAACATTTATATATATGAATAGAGATATATAAAAAAAAAATAGAGTTTTATCATAAATTTGAACGTGCATCTTTAATATTTCAAGATATTTCAAAATCATCAGAGTAATAGAAACAAATATGATTGTTAAACTATAGAGAAACCCCGCAAAGCTGGATAGAATAAAACTATTGTATAAATGAATAAGCTAAACCGAAGAAACAGTATTCATTATTGGCATAAAAATATACTATTTATTATTTCCTTATATTTATTAAAAGAAAACTGCAGTATTGTGGAACATTGTTATAATCAAACATTGTACACGTTCATGCTATTTTCGTATTGTTAAAAACTATTATAACATATATTGTACTTTTTTATTACTAAGTCAAATGCAGCGATTTTGCCTATGAAAATTATGAATTGAATTATACTAACCACTTTTAAGTATTTTTTGTTTGTTAATTATATGATCTTGGATAAAAAGGTGTCCATTTAAATTTGTATAATGTTTTATTTCAGTGCATAGTTTTGATTAGTTTTGAAATGTTGCTTTGTATAATTTATCGTACTTAATCAATTATGTGTATATTACGCATTTGTTGTTCTTGAAAAAATAAGTTACTAATTAACAGTTAGGTAAAAGAAAACATATTTTTTCGTTAACAATCAAACAATTTACCAATAAAATAAACTGTTATTCTTTTTGTAAACGGAGAATTTCATTTATAAAATTTGTAAAAAAAACTTTATTGATTTTCAGAGACCTCATAGAAGGTTTTGTAACAACTAGTAATTTTATCAAATATAACTGTTTTATGTACACTGCCGTTAAATAAATAATTATAAACATAGCGATTTTTGTCGCACGATTATTTTTATTATAGGAGAATATCTCATGCTACAAGGTCCGTATAAATTGAATTCAATTCTAAATCTATCGCATGACAGTCTGTTGAAATAAAGATGCATAGTTTTAGTATCATTAAAATAAGGCAAAAACGATTTATTATATATTAAAGTAGATATTAAATTCATTCCCAGTCACTAAAAACTCACCGAATCTAATTTATTCTCATTGATTAATATTGACAATGTTACGAAAAGATGTTATTGGATCAGGAAAGAGTTGTTTTGATTGGACTGAGATGCCTTCTATTCTTATTTATATATGACACTTCTATATAATGTTTCATTTATATGTACATATATACTTCATTTATATTGCTTCTTTTTTTCCGCAATATATCTAAACCGCCATTAGAAACAATAACTTTATAGAGCACTGTAAATTCTAAATTGTAAATACGTTTTTAGACGTACGAACTAAATGCAATCAATGATAGTATTCGTTCCTGTTGTCTTCATAATTGAATACATCGACAAACAATTAGTTGTTAGTCAAAGTGGAATACAATGTGCACCGAGACTTTAAATCTAGTGTATGTTTACTAAGTACACATAAATTTAAATTTTAGTATTTAGTAAATTTAGCTTATTTCTAAGGACTTATTAAGTTTACTATGGCTCAGTGTGACGCTTACTAAGTTTACTATGGCTCAGTGTGACGCTTACTAAGTTTACTATGGCTCGGCGTGACACTTACTAAGTTTACTATGGCTCAGCGTGACACTTATTAAGCTTACGTTGGCTCAGTGTGACTCTTACTAAATTTACTATGGCTCAGCGTGACACTTAATAAGAGTACTATGGCTCAGTGTTACTCTTTCTAAGCTTACGTTGGCTCAGTGTGACTCTTACTAAGCTTACTATAGCTCAGCATGACACTTATTAAGCTTACGTTGGCTCAGCGTGACACTTATTAAGCTTGCGTTGGCTTAGTGTGACTCTTATTAAGTTTACTGTGGCTCAGCGTGACACTTATTAAGTTTACTGTGGCTCATCGTGACACTTATTAAGTTTGCTGTGGTTCAGCGTGACACTTATTAATTTTACTGTGGCTCAGCGTGACACTTATTAAGTTTACTGTGGTTCAGCGTGACACTTATTAAGTTTACTATGGCTCAGTGACGTTTACTAAGTTTACTATGTCTTAGTCCCTATCCGCAGTCTACACTTTGCCTGGCGCATAAAATGTCTACATTTGGTGTATTTAATCTATAGTCTATGATTTAAACTAATTCATGAAAGTCTTAGTCATAACTGAAAATAAGCCTTTTTATAGATCTAACTGTGAGCTGACAAATTATAGGTAATACCATAATCAAACATGTAATATAAATAATAATTTCTTGTGTTTGATAGGTACGTGACCTCAACAACGACCACATCTGCAGATTCTTCGGGGCTTGCATCGAGCCCAATCATCAGTATATTGTGACTGAGTACTGTCCAAAGGGGAGCCTGCAGGACGTTCTGGAGAATGACCAACTTCATCTGGATTGGATGTTCAAGTTCTCCCTAATGCAAGATATATGTCGGGTGAGTTTAGCCAATTGGCGATCTAAGTACGACGAAAGTAATAAGCCTTCTAGCTAGAGAAGGATGGGTTGAGAACCAAACAGAACCAAACAAATTGACCTACGATGACTCGTGATATCTTGACAGGAAAGCTATAACTGGCGAAATCCAGTGATAGAAGTTGTTTAAAGTTGAGCTTTTATAATCAAAGTTGAGAATGTTAAAATCAATCTACTTAGTCTGGCAGCTGGGAAACTTTATTTACGTGAAAATCACCGAATTGATTAACCCTGAATTGTGAAAAATAAAACCGATATCTTGATAACAATTGATTGCTGCCATGTTTACACCAGTCTATCATAATATTTGAAGTTTTTTTTGTATTTTCTATATTCAAAAATAGGAAAAACTTCTATGATGTTAGCTTATTTTTAAGAAAATACATTTTTGTACAAAAGCAAAAGGTCGAAGACTTTTTAAAGTAACATGTTATATATCAGTTTGTTGTTCCTCTATATTCTTTTATATTATGTTAAAATACTATTTTAGTGAATGTATATATTATAACATTTTATTTTATCACTATAGTTTCTACTCATAAAAATACCAATTGTGGTTAAAAAATAAACCTAACTACTCCTTTTAAATGCATATATAAAAACTAAATAAAAAATAATTTTGTTTTTTTAATCTTACCTATTGGAAATCTTTTCGAGCAACAACATTATATGTATGCTATGTTACTTTAAAATATAAATGACTCTCCTTTAAAAGCATTTTTTCTTGAAAATAAACTAAAGAACTTTTTTACTATTTTTGAATATCGAAAATGTGATATAACTTTAAACAGTACGATAGCCAGTGCACGTGTGTGAACATGGCAGCTCAATCAATGTTTAATAAAGATATGGGGTTTACTTTCCCAATTTAAGTTTAATCAATCCGGTGCTTTTCACTTGGATAAACCTTCCCGCAGCTGCCGGACTAAATGCTTGCTACGTTATAAGTTTTAGATTAATACAATTCATTTTATATACACGTTTTTGTGAAAGACATATGTGACATTTACAAATAATGAAAGGTCTAGATCTGTACTACATGTATGTAAAATACATTGGAATATTACTTTACAGCACAGTTTTCAAAATCAATATACTTTTTCAGAAATTACAATTAAAGCGGTTGGACAATAAGTCAGTGATATGTCAGTGATAGGTGGGATATGAAATATCCAGAAATTATGTAATAACTCTACTATTTATGTATTATATTAATATAATTTTAGTATGATCAAAGACTACATGTAAATAAATTACTATTGTGATAAAAATATAATATGAACCAGGTTTAAATGAAACCAAAAAATATCATGTCTTCTGAAATATTAATTAGAAAATGACGAGTCCTGCTATTATATATACATATGTTTGTAAATATATGCATATATGAGACTGGTTTCTGTATCTTGTATCATGACATAGTTAGTTTTCCTCTATAGACAGAGAAATCACGCGATTCCATTATTAATACATATCTATGTTCATTAATTACCTCAGCTTATATACATTTTCAAATCTCTGAATTTTACTTCCTTCATAGCATAGCATTTGGTTATAACAGCCTTAGTTGACTGTATAATTTAATTAAACACGCTAAATATACTAACCAATGTTTCTGATACCTAGAAGGAAACTAGAAAACGTCAAATATATAAATAAATTACAGGAAGCAATTTATCTCTATATCAAAAGCAAAATATTATGCTGTAAGCTCTGTATCTCACATTACATTACTTTATTAGAGGCTTTATATTCAAGGAAGAAATACATAGAATATCAGGAATTTGTATATTGGTAGTAAATGATAAGAATAAAATATTTTTTATATTCCAATTTGTTTGCAAAAATATTATATTACAGAGCTCATCGAAATCAGGTTCAATTATACATATATACGTAATATGCAATTTTGTATACTCGTATATTACACATTTAATTTAAAAAAAGATCATATTTTACCTCGTAGGCATCAAATTTATTTTATTTTGATTGAAAGGTTAATTGCAATTATACGCATATAAATATGTACTCTTTATTCAGGGCATGGTTTATCTTCACAACAATTTGGGTCCTCATGGAAACTTAAAAAGCTCCAATTGTCTCGTGGATTCGCGGTTTGTGCTCAAGATCACTGATTTCGGCTTACATCAACTTCGCGGCTACACTCAGAGCAATAATGATGCGCAGCAAGAGATATCGCCATATACCTATTACAGAAGTATGAGACACCTTTCTTAGCATGCCTTTATATTGCTTATTTATGTACATATATTTTATGTATAATAAACAAATGGTGTACAAAGAGATAATTAAATACTATCGTTTCTATGAATAACATTTGTTAACAACCTATTTTATTTCGATGGTAATTTACGATAAGATACTTCAGTCAATCAAAATTCACTATTTATTCTGATGAAATTAGTGCTTGAATAGTTTCCGTATATTATGAAACTAGCTAAACAGAATAACCTCTTAATATATTACTTTAATTTATATTATATAATATATGTATATACATATATAGTAGTCTATAATTTTTTGTCTTCAAGTGTCTTCAACTACGCGACTGATTAGCAGTCCATATTGATTGGTCACTCCAAACTCCACCCCTCTTTTCATTCAATCAGATTTAATGTGGTCAGCCCCCGAGATTCTCCGCCAACGGGATCTCTCTTCATACCCTAGCCTCGCACCTCTCGGCACGAAAGAGGGTGATGTCTTCTCCTTTGCTATTGTCTGTCAGGAAATTGTCTATCGGAATGGCGTTTTCTTTCTGGACGACGGAGGTCGGCCTGAACCCCATGAGATTGTTGATCTGGTAGCCAAAAAGAATCCCACAGTCCCCTTCCGTCCTGCCCTCCATGTTGATCAAAAGGAGGAGGGTGGTTGTTCCGAGGAGTTCGTCCGGATAATCCGGCGTGCTTGGTCCGAGGACCCGCAAGGGCGCCCTGAGTTCTCGCACATAAAGGTTATGATGCGGAAGCTAAACAGGTGAGCACTCTTAAATCGTCGGGGTGATTATGAGAAGAGTCTTAATTTTAGGAAATATCATTTTTCTAGCTAAAAATATAGAAAACAATTTGTTTAAAAGATTTGTTTATTTCTTAAATAAATAATGAAAAATACGTAATTTTAATATCATACTACTTTTATCTCCACTAACTGTCTCTCTCTTTCCTTTGTCTCTCTCCGTCAGTTGCGGTGACACTGGGAACATTCTGGACAACCTGCTCTCTCGTATGGAGCAGTACGCTAACAATCTGGAAGGACTAGTGGCCCAAAGAACGGATCAGTACCTCGAGGAAAAACGGAAAACCGAGGATCTACTTTACTCCATGCTGCCAAAGTGAGACGCAAATTATGTATTTACTAAATTATTCATTTATATAATTGACGTCGTTTTTATAATTTATTATGTTTCTATTGCGTTTTTTTTAATACACACTTATATGCAGTTCAGTCAAGTGGAGATCACCAATTGATATTGTATTGTGATTGTATCGTCTACTTTCAGGTCTGTCGCTGGAGCTTTGATCCGCGGAGAGACAGTGCAAGCGGAAAGCTTCGAGAAGGTGACAATCTATTTCAGTGATATCGTCGGGTTCACATCCTTGTCGGCCGAGTCCACGCCGATGCAGGTACACTCTTTTGTGTATTTACTCTATAAATAATAACAATAGCTTTAAAAACTCTCAAATATTTTAAATTCAGTTTCTTTTCAAAAGTCCACCAAAATTGCATTAACTATCGAGGGATATTATTGTTTTCTTTATCTGAGCTAGATAATCATTGTTTTATTTAAATGACTGCTGGATTTTCTTTAATAATATCAGCTATTGATTTTTAAATCAATTTTGATAATATTTTTAAACAATTATTTATCTATTACAAGATTTTCATATGATTTTTATCCTCAATTTAATGATTATCTTTTCATATTTATTTGAAATTTTTTCTATTAATTTAAACAGTATTTTGAGATTTGGATCATGGAATTTTAAACTGTTTGGGGATCGATACATCTTTTAAGTCATTCATAATATTGCTATAACACCTTTCTGTTTCACTCCAGGTAATTTGCTTGCTGAATAAGCTCTACACAACTTTTGACTCTATTATTGAGAACTATGATGTCTACAAAGTGGAGACAATTGGTGACGCTTACATGGTCTGCTCGGGTTTGCCTCAAAGGAACGGAAACCTCCACGTACGGGAGATTGCGCGCACGTCCATCGCCTTCCTCAAGGAGATCCATCAGTTCAAGATCCCGCATCGAGAGGAGAAACGACTGGAACTGAGAATTGGGATACATTCTGGTGAGTTTTTTACAACGCCCCATTCTCTCTATTATATTTCTAGAATATATTTCAGATATTTTACATATTTATATATATATATATATATATAATAGCGATATTATTGTGTAAACTCCTTGTCTCTCGCTTTGAAACAGGCCCTGTTTGCGCTGGCGTTGTTGGCCTCAAAATGCCGCGTTACTGCCTTTTTGGAGACACTGTTAACATGGCCAGTCGTATGGAGAGCAATGGCCAGCGTAAGTTAAATATTCTTATTATACTTCATAGCTTACTTATACTACTTAAAAATAATAAGTAGTACAATTTATTAAACAATTAAATAAGAGAATAATTTTAAATATATGTTAAAATTGAGTTTCTTGATTTTTGTTAACAAATATTAACTTTATACTCAATATGCTTTTCGACGATGTCATTTTTTCATTTACCGTTGGACTATTTTAATGAACTGGGCATATAGGTAAAACAACTTGTTTCCAAGTCAAATATATGCATAATATAGCTAAATACCGCATTCAGCAACGTCTAATCGAGGACTGCATGACATAAGACTTTAGAATATACATACTTATTATAATCAATTAATAATGCCAAATGTGTTTTTATTGTTTTTTGACCTCTTCAATACCTTTATCGCTGAAACCTAAAAACGAACTAATTTGAAAATCGCCAATATCAGAATTCATAAATGAGATTGAATAAAAATTCATAGAAATCGGCTAAGTAGTTCAGAGTTACTACCATAAAATATACCTGCACACTAGAATTTGGATTTTAATATGTGTTGTTTGTATGCCACAAAGTATTCAATGCACTTTTGTTCATGAATAATAATCTGAAATACATATTTAAAACAATTCGATGTAATAAAAACATTAAATTATGTATTTCGGATAAAATTATTAAAAAGTATGTAATATTCAATATTTTTACATGACTTTAGTTGAATTAACATGTGGGCCAATTTCTGTTGAATTCAATTAAACTTTTTCATTTTTGATAGTGAGAAATATTTTAATGCCTGTCTCGAAACCCTAAATCGATTTTTGATGATGAATTCGCTTCAAAAATTGGCAATTTTAAATACCGCAAATATGAAAAGTTAATGATTCTTCTGTTGGATGACTGAAATAACTAAAGAAACGAGTCCCTGTATGAATCGGACTATTATGTTAAGGTTCACGTAATTTTAAATATGATATTAATATTGTTTATAGATGATATTGAATTTATTTATAAACAAATCTTTTCTCGTTTTATTTTTAAAATGGATGTACAGTATCTTACTTAACTATCAACTAAAATTTAGGTCAAATGCGTAAAAGTATTTTCCTACATTAATTTATTTGAAATAAATTACACTTCATGTATGTCTTACGTTTTCTGAGTGTTCTTACATTATTCTTTGATATTCTTTTTATAAAAGTTTCGAAGAAATCTATGTTTCCAAGCACTGCGATGTGTCAGATTTATTACAAAAATTACCAGTATATGCATAAACATATATTATTTATTTTTTGTCTGCTTTGTAGCCCTCAAAATTCATCTCAGTCAACAAACGGTTGATATTTTGAGGACATTCGGAAACTTCAGAATGTCGAAGCGTGGATATGTGGAGATGAAGGTATGTGGTTTATATTAACTGACAACAGTTACATAAATGCATATTTCATGGTTTTGTATTACAGTGAAATATTTTTAGTTAAACTATGTAAATACCTAGGTTTATAATATTTTGAATCGCTTGTGTAATTAGTAAATATTTTGATACAACAGAAAGGATCATCTAGAAATAGTTAATTAAAGGAGTCGCAATACAATTATTTATGCAAATTTTGGACTAAGGCTTAGATATCTCATTGGAAATATACTTTGTTCTGAATAAGTAAGAAATATATGTCTACGTTTTTGTGAGGTCGCATGACTATTTAATTAAATTGTATTTGTATTTGTATAAATCTGAAAAGTAAAGAAATAACATTGCCATATATACAGAAAACTAGAAAGACTTTAAATTTATTTCATTATTTATTACAAATAATCTAGCGCATCTATCTCTTAGAAGACTCTTATCTGAATCGACATACTTTCACTTGAAATATTAATAATTCTAGTGCTGTATATTCAAATACTGCATAAATAACAGAACTAAAATATAAATAAAAATATTTTGACTGTCGAAATAATATTTTATTTAATTTAAAATGATCATTTTATTTATTGATATAATGCATAGAAAATATTTATGTGTCTTGTGTTACCGAAATTAAACATAGATTTATAACTTTTGTTCACCAAAATGCTAATTCAAGCTATAAAACATAATCTAATATCTATAGCCAGACGTGGTTTATATGTATAATACTCATCACAAAAAAATACGGAAAAAACCTCTCAACTTCCCTCTTGCCTCTTATCCAGGGAAAAGGGTCACAGATGACCTACTGGCTCCACAGCGAGGGTAACAACATCGTGGATCCTCTTCCCGACAATGTCGAATCTCACATCTCCATCGCCCCAACGACATCCACCAACAGTAATTCAAAACAGAGCAGTTCTACATGACTACATGGCCCCCCAGCCAGCAAAGCCACTCCATGGTAACGCTACATGACCGACTATGCCACCTCCCACTCCTCCTGTAATCTGGTTGGTAGAGTCAACCAGCCAGTAAGATTTCAGTGTAGTGTGCGCTCCAGATTTTTTCTCTCCAAACTTTATCTACTCATTCTTCTCTCCAAGTATTATCAGTGCCATTGAATCAGATGAATTACTTTTCTGTTGAAAAAATATGAAAACCTCCCTTCCTTTCCAAAATCGATTAAAAGAAAACTTAGGTACCAAAGTACAGTTACGATATCAAAATACGAGTCTTTCTAGTGCGTTTGCGAGGTTACTTTGACAATCAAACAACTGCGCAGGGCTGCGACTAATTTTGTAACATATTCAAGAACTTTGTAATTTCGTGTGTTTTATCCGATTGGTTCTGAAGTAATATCCTAAATCAAATCCCCTCGGCGAACCACGTTATATTTTACGTGATAGTGTAAACATACAAGTAGCTATATACATATAATACACACAATATTTTCAGAGTTATTACTGACGGGAAAGGAATTTTTTATTCCAATATACACGTACCCGACATTTTTATGTACATAGTTACAACTTACCTTTACTAATCTATGAACCCTAATATAAACATAATATATTGTTTTATTTATTTATACTACTCTCAGACATTGGAAACACACATCAGTACAAGTAGTATGTATTTGGGAATTTCATCTATCCTGGAATAGAATAGCTACAGAATACAAAATACAACTCAAATCCTTAAAAAAATATAGTTACAAATTCAGATATTAACATCACAAATCGACATATCCCGGATATATTTTACGTGATGCCTTTACAGTTCCTTATTGTAGATGTATATACTTGTACCTACACCACCTTACCTAATAGTGTTTGATGAGTACTTCCATAGTAAAGTAGTCATTAACGAAGTATATTTTGGGGTATAGTATCTTATTGTATATGCTTTATTTTCTCCTCCGGTAGTTACACGTAACATAGACGATTATTAAACGGCTTAAAATGAAAATTTAATAATCCTGTCCTATATAAGTAATGCTATAGTTCACTTTTATTTGTCAAACTTTATACATCATTTTAGCGCCGCTTTCCCTTTGAAAACGTATCATCAAGATCTATTTTAACTCACAAGTCCAAAGAAAAACATTAGAGTTTTTATTTTTTTACTTAGTGATAATTGTGGAATATATATAGAAATATTTTATCCATGTGAAGTGTGGATCAATATATTCGCGAAAATATAATAATCATTTATTCAATTAGTCATTAATTTCAGTTTGAATGTGTCGAGATCAATTTCTGTTGAGCGCTTTAATATTTGGTTTCAGAAGTTGGAATTATATAAGCAAAATGGACAAATTAATTCTAACTTGACTTAAAAATGACAAAAATACTAGTTAATATATGAATGAAAAGCAGTCTTTTTTATTTTTCCTAATTAATTCCGCAACAAGTGATATGCCAACTTACGATTTTTTTCTTGTCTTCGAATTTTAAATTCATCCATTTAAATAGGATATTAAATTTGCATTTCAGTTGAACAATGATAGCCTCAATTGAATAAATGTTTGTTATATTACAACATTTCACTAGAATATACTGAGCTCTCCCAGAATAGATAGATACGCAATATTAATAATCATCTCACTTATCGCTTTAAGCTAATATAAAGAACCAATTTAAAAGATATTTCATTCTTCCAAAAGCACATGTACACTTCATTGCATACATTTTATATGGCTAACATAATATTGCTTTTCCGATCTGACCTAAGCGTTGTAATGTATAATTCATGATCATGAAATTAATATATTAACCAGATTTACATAACTGTGCGTACATATATGTAGTTATCAAATTATCCTTGTATATAATTTACACATACATATATCCTATTTTTACTGACATAATACCTATCTATATGTCGATTACTTATACAAATATTGATGGTTTCGTAGTTTTGTTTAATGACGATTTACCTAACTGTATGTGTAAATAAAATTACGTTAATATAATATGTACATATCGTATTGACGAATTTCATTTCTACCGATACCTCCTTTTAATAAATCGTTACAATTTTACAGGTTTGAATTATTGATATTTATACCTGTATTATACATATTTTAGTTCCTAATTCACTCGATTCAGACGATTAAAATGTCTATTTTTTCATGCATGCTATCAATCCATCATTTTAACTCTTTATCAATCTGTTCGGATACATTATACATTTATACAGATATATATATATCAGTGTTCCACATATTCTAAATCAAGAATACCAGAATATCTCCGGCATATGTATATCTTTACTAACTATGATATAAATAGTCCATATAGAAATACAGAATATATATACAGAAATTTAACTTTCACGTACCTACATAAACATTGTAATCAATTCCGTTTGTAAATTTTTGTTCTGTTTGCTGTTGGATTTCAAAAATGAATATTTTTTGTTTATTTTTTTCTCTTTTGATATGCCTTTCTGTATGTGAAATACAGGTTGGTTCTTACAAAGGGTACTGTTTATAAATAGCAAAAAAAGTTTCCAAGTAATTGATAAATAAAGTCGGTAATTTTTATTAACTCGAAATGAATGCACGACAATCTCTTTTCTATTTCGCCAAATCACCACGTTTTCGCAAGTAAAGGTAATTACATTTCCACGTAGAGTACCATTCGCTGAGTGAATCAGTTGCATATATGTGCATTGTACATATTATTTTAGTCATCAGTCTATGTTCGGTTAGTAAAATTTAGTATAGGTAAATAACTATATGAAATTTCTAAACCATTATTCTTATTCTGTTTTCCCGCCAGAATAGTCTTATAATTAGGTAAATCAGTCCGGACAATGCCATATGCAGACCATTTTGCGTCATCTCTATAAGTGTTACCTTGACAATTGTCAGCGAATTATGATATGTGGATCTAATTGCGTCACCATAACGATTTAGGTGTTATTAAAGATTTAAAAGCCACTAAAAAAACATTTTGAAATTTGAAGTTCATTGCTTATTTTAGTGTGCAGCTGTAACCAAATTGTGCAGTTTTGCTTCAGAAATGTGGAGTTGTAAATCTGCCCAGTCAATCTGTAAATCGGTTAATTTTGCCTCATGATCTGGTGATTGTAGAATTTTTAGGATTTTATTCTTGATTTTATATTGCTCCCCCCATTTTCAAAATTGTGCAGTTGTAAAAATTCCTTAAAATAAGGGTTGATTGGTCCAATAAAGAAAAGTTTATTTTATATTAGTTTTGATTAGACTGTTTAATGCAAAAAATAATTGTTTTATGTTAATTTATTACATATAATAATAAAAGTTATTTTGTATTAAGTCTAATAGTTATTGGTATAATAGTGTTACATTCTGATATTTTATTTTAATTCTATACAAACATATATGTAGGCGCATATTCAACTATTATCAATTTTTCCCATTTATAGTATATAGCGAACAATAGAAAATATTTGTTAAATCTGTAAAACGATCAATATTGAATTGAAATTTAGTCATTTCATTCACTGCATTTTAAGTTAAGTGCCACTACATTCCTAACTCCTAAAGATGTATGTAAAGGTGTCAAAAGTACTCTGTTCAGTACTCATGTTACATACAGCGATAGATATTTTGAAATATTGCTCATGATAGCTTTTGAATATAAAAATGTACATATTATGTTTCAATATATTATACTAAGTCTAATTTTTACTGAATTAATATATTGTTTTTACGAATATATATAGTTTATAATATTTTCAATATGAATAATTGTTTATAATTGTTATGTATTATTATACATATATGAGGCTGGCTAACACTACCATAATACATAAATAACAACGCCAAGTTAACATTAAATTATCGTATTAACATATTATGTTGCTTGGACGCATTTTATTGGTCTTGTCAATATTTTGTCTGACAAATTACGCGATTTTGAAATTCAAATCTCAGTCGCCTCTATTTGATCTCATATCGCCGCATTTGTTCTGTCACCCGCGATATTTGATCGAGATAACTTATAGTTCTGAATATAATAGCTGGCTACTTGAAAAGAAAAATAGTAGTACATATATTAAATAAAATATAAATTTGTGAAATATATAAATAGATTAAATATATTTGGAATTTTTTATTCCTCCATTAATATTATAACGAAATAATTTAGTAAATGCGGTGATGAAAATTTTGTAAACTAACTTCAAAAACGTATTTGCCTGATAAATCGTATATTAATATCGTTATAGAAATTATTGTTTAGTAAACATAATCCAATATATATGTCAAGAAACTTATATTGCATCGTTATGTATGCCCAAATTATTAAATCTTTTTGTTATTTAAATGAAAAGATTTTGTTTTCAAAACGTATTTCACAATAATAATAATAGAAACAAATAGTTTTAATAGTATTACAGCATGTTCTTACTTTGTGACTTAATCTCGGGTATGATATATAGTTGACATTTTTCTGCAACGTGGTCCGAATGGTGTTTAAATAATTCAGTTTAAAATGCACTCAGCGGATTGAAGTTATTTGTAAAGTCAATAAAAAGTATTATTTGTAACTTTAGAATAATATTTGAATGAAGAGAACATTATTCTCGATTCATTAAAGAACTTTTTCTACATAAATGTCAATTAAAACATGGAAAATGTATGTAAGCATAAATAAATACATTCAGTACTGATCGCTTTAAGAATAACTAAATAAGAACTACTAGTATACAAAATTAAAATACATTTATTAATGTAAGCGAGCTTTCGATATTTATTTAAATAATGAATATCAATGAGGTAAAAGTAACCTTAAATATCTCGATCTCATTAATAAATGTATTTATTTTACAATTGTTTGTTCTTATCCCTTAAATGCATTACAAAAATATTTAGATTATATTTTCTTTTATTGAAAAACTGAATAAATTGTAGTTAAATTGTGCAGAAGCAATTCAATAATATTTTTCTATTTGAAGGCATAATATTATAGCATAATTGGTTTAAAAAAATAGAAATATTCAAACAATTTTTAAACGGCCGTCAAGCGGTAATAGTGTTTGCTACCCAGTTCAATACTCTGCATGTTACTGATGAACTCCATACAGAGCGAAAAGCGTATCGCGTTTGTGTATGTGGCGATGGGCTAAATTCTTTAATTAAAACTTATTTACACTGATTTTAATCTACGATTTACGCTAGTGAAATGTCAGATTAATTCAGAATTCGTGTAAACTGCAAGTAAAAGGGAAGTAATTGCGTTAACTTGTGTAGAAATACTCCAATATGCCAAGTAAATAAAGTATAACACTGCAATATAGCCAACGTATTTGTTGTTATTTTTGCATTTACTACTTTTTCAAAACAGCCTCCTGTTTTGTAGAGAATTTTATTTGTAGAATTTATATTTTTATACTTTAAAGTTTCAAAATCATACACTTTTTAATATTATCTTTATATTAAAATAAATGTGAGTTTAAATTATTATACATAATTGCGTAAGGCTGTAATACTGAGCTTATTTCGACATTAAAAACATATATTGTATAAGTAACTATTCGCTATATTAACACAGGCTTTGTATGAACCTTCAGAGCTTTATCTAGGCGGGAGGCAGCCCCTATTTCAGCGCCTATTTTTATATAGTGCGCCTAGTTGTATTTAATGCTCTACAATGTTGACAGTATACCGGTGTCGTCTTTACGCAAAACAATTCTTGGTACTTGCTGGATCTAGTTAAATATAGCAAGGAGAGGCTCTTTTTTGGGATTACGAAGACTCAAATTTATTGTGGACGCGATCCTCAATGTCCAAGGATATAGACTTAGTGTTTTGGCTATGCTATTGCTACACCGTGACACTATTTACATTCCAACTCCACTAGACATTTTTAGCTGTCAATTTAATTCCAGATCCATGAGTAAGTACTCATCATGAGTGCTATAACATAATTTGTACATATACCTCTTATTTGAAAACATCATTACAATAGTATCCGCTATTTTTCTCATGAATCTTTCTGTTAAACTAGATATATTGCATTTATTAAATATATTGTAATTCTAAGTTTATAAAGTTAAATTGTTTAGTTCGTTAATTTGTTTCAAACATTTTTCAAATTGATGTTTGTGAAATCTATATGCGGATTAAATGAGGGTATACTTTTGGCGCCTGTTTGAAACTCTGCCCCCTTGAAAAAAATTCCTAGATTAGCCCTGACAATGTAATTATAAGGAGGAACATTTTAAGGAGGTTAACTATTATTTTGTCTAAGAGTTTTAATATCATTTATATTGCAATAAACTTAAATATTTGTTCTCACTTATAGAATATTATTTTATAAATTTATTTATTCCAAGTAAAGCAATGCTATTATAACAGTGTAATGCATTACAAGCTTAAAGTAAATATGAATTAAATGAGTATATTCTATTCATTCTTACAGGTAAATCTTAATAATGTGTTTGGTTATATTATTTGTAAAAGAATATTCTTTGCAGGTTGAAATTATTGCGTAATTCAAAGTTTTTAAATGCAAAAAAATGTTTTTCTTATACCTGAAGTGTATATATATGAATTAGGTTATCTTAAATCAAAATGCCTAATTAAAGTTTCTAAAAGAAATTGTGTTATTGTTTTTAAATGGAGTCATTATCATTTTTACAGTAATACATTAAATACATAAATACATCAATTCGTAATACAAAAAATTTCCTCTTAAAAAGTTTATGTTTCATATAATATGTATACTCCATCATTACATTTGCACTAATATTCAACTTGTGTTTATTTAAATGCAACAGTGTTATGATCTTATCGTAGATTTTCAATACTTCTTTAAAGGAAAGAAAAATCTTTGGGTTCGACGGTTGAATTATTCTGGAAAAAAAATCCAAAGACGTAAAATTGAATAATACTCGCAGACTTTATTCCCTCATTATTGGGAAACTGGCTTTATCAAGAGTGTACAATAAATTAAAAATACATAATCAAATTGAATGTTTTAAAAATATACAATTTAGCGACATAATAAATGTTTTATATTTAACAAAAATAAATTAAACAAAGTAAGCAACTTATTATCTGTAGACAAACTGACACGAACACAATACAATTAAAAACCTGGATTAATTGATTAAAATAGAACGCTATATATACTTATTTCGTTTTATACGCATGTGAAATCTTCATTTGTTATTAAATTCTGTGAAATAAGTAAATTCTCTAACTTTAGATGATTTGATGTTTATATTTCCCATTTTACCATAAATATGAAAAATAGAAAATAGGCAAAAATAAAGTTAGTGTAGTATAAATGTAAATAATCCAAAGCGTATTAAGTAAAAATAAATTCTAATTAAAAATTTAATTATTCAGAAATTAATGGCGCATAATGAAATATTTGAAATGTAACAAAAATTATAAACAAAATAATATTTATCTCCATTTATTATACCATTCACCATTTATATATATTGATATTCACATAATAAATATTATTTTTTTACAAATTTTTAATATGGAATGATTTATTAGGAGCAATTACGTATAAATTCAAATGAAAGACAATTAACAAATAATAAAGAAATATTCCAACAAAACAAACACATAAAACAATATATATATATATAACTCAGAAGTATACCCAAATGTTATGTGTAAGTCACGAGTACAAATTAATCTGAATTATATGTATAACTATACTGTTATAATTGTTTATACATTTATAAATATATTATATTATAAATATTTTATATTTAGATAAACTTATATTAAAATATATGAAATATGTAAATATGTGTATATTAAAATGTGTACACATAAAAAGCGTAAATATAAAGTTGTAAAATGAATTTATTGTTTCATTTAATAAATATCAGTGATCAACAGAAGCTGGTATAAAAAATAATTTACTTTTTAGAACAAAAATATAGAAATTGTAAAATGTGTAATGAATGCAGATTCACACTGCTAAATATCCAATAACTCAAACTCTAAATATATTCTATCATTTCTTAAAAAATCCGACTCATAGTTGATTCCGCGTATTTCAAGTCTGTCAGCGATATGGTAATACATATACCTTTTTATTCCACTCCACTTTCTCGACAACGTAATTGTATGAGACTTCTGTAAGCTTTTTCTACGGTCGACCTGATTAACAAGAGTAACTCTAAATGTTTTCTTGAGGGGCCATTGAAGAAGGGAGTCATGAATTCCTTTCTGAATTCTGACTGAAAAGTGTGTGCCGTTATAGTTTTTCCAAAAATACAATTCATGCTGCAGATGATATCCAAAGCTACTGGTGTAATACCATTTTCCTTCATGCCAGAAGTCTTTTTTCTTCTCCTTGGCCCGGTATCCCTCAAACGACCAGACTAAAACATTTCGTCTCATAACATCCGCTAAATCTGAGCGCAGGTCAACCGAGCAGGGCTTCAGGTAGGCCACCCCTCTCGCTTGCTCCTGTTTGATCCCAGCCATGGCTCGCTCCACGTCCTCCAAGCCAGCGATAATCGCGTTGATCCGACGATTTGTGGCACTGCTGTTGTTGGCGTTCCCGTTCGACGCCGCATCGGGAGACAACAGGGCCTTCAATTCAACGGAAAGCTCCTTCAAGTTAATCTCCTGAAGGGCCAGAAAGGAGCCGAGTTTATTGCCTTCTGCGCGGAACTGTTTTATTGATTGGTGATCGGGAAGCAGAATATTGCAATGTTCGTTCTCAGAAGGCGAGGAAAATGAGACATCACAGTGGTTCAGGAAAAGGATCAA
>JAYRBW010107980.1:0-18592 GCA_036023295.1 Invenusta paracnida
TTCAGAATTTTATCGCGTTCATGATGTGTTGTGTACCTTTTTGCCGGCCTTCAGGCTTCACACGTGCAATGTGTGGCTTCTTTACTTAATATAGGTACCTACACAGAATAAATACAGAAGTTTACGTAATATACCAGTTTACGATAAAAAGCCCAATACAGCCTAGCCTGCAAACCTGAGTTATGGTTTGTAAAAATGATCGGTCTATTTATCAAATAAAATGCGAAATCTGTAGCTCAGTCGATAGGACGGACGAGTAGAACTATTCATAGTCGAATCAGTGAATACTGCAAGCAAACCAATTCGGCAGTTTTAACACGTGTGAAAGGCAACGGAAAACAAAAATCAGATACATAGTTTAATTGGAGTGTGTTGAGTGTTGTAAAGGTGGATAACCTACGAATTGCTGAGGAAGCGCTCCGAGGAATCAATCACAGATCAGCTAATGAATGGATGTGAGGGAAAACAATTAATGGACCTTTTATCGTAAACCTGGTATATTACGTAAACTTCTGTATTGATTCTGTGTAGATTATATTAATTTAATGTCTGTACACTATACCAATATATATTGTTGCACTAATATTGTATCGTTTAGACGAAACGTCTGTAATATAATAATATACCTGATTATTAATTGAGTGTATAGCCGATAACTTAAAATACAATAATTTTTTATGTAATTATGAAAACATTTTCCAACGATACACTAATATTCTGAAAATATTCCATAATTCAAACAAATATTTTTATACATTTTTTTATATTTTAACGTTCGCACCAAGTTTTCTTTACCGATCCACGTTCAATTATAAAAATAGAAATGATATTTATGTATAATTTTATAACTTCCATATTGTTTAATCAAATATAGATTATCATTGTATAAGTGTACCATTTAAGTTCGACTAAGACTTAGTAACACTTACATTTTCCTAATTCACCCTTGAAATTGCTCGTTTTGTACTTCTATGTACCAAATACTAAAGTTATTTTAACGCATATTGAAATTTTATTGCATTATTATATTTTTTCGTTAAAACATGAATCAATCTAAGCAATCATTAGGTAACTTAATAAGTGTATAGTAACTGGTGCAGTTGGCGACGATTATAATATTTCCATTTTATTGAAATTATATTCTCAAGAACCATGTTGCAGGTATGTAAATTTTCTTTTCTTTCAATAATTTTACATATCTAAATATACAAAATATAGACGAAAATAGGTATCGCACTTTATATTAATTCAAAATAATTAGAATAATATTTAATGAAAAGACAATGTTTTAAAAATAGAGGGTCAAAATGTTTCTCATAATAAACACTGACAATAGGTATTGTTTATATTATTGACATCCATATTATATACTACTCTTAAATATTACCCTGACTTTCATAGTAGTTGTAATCACAGTAAACTATCTTCTGGTTTAATATCGACATATACAAGTATAATGAACAAATGTAAAATAATATTAATATTATTATGTAAGTAATATAGTAGTATGTAATATTATAACAAGTATATAGATAGTATATTATAGTTTTCAGACACATTATTCAATTTTTACTAATTGTCTATATACTTTACTTTGTTTAGAAGAACTTTTCCATTTAAGTGTACATACAATATTTGAAGGAGAAGTGAAAAGCTTACAGTCTATTTTATTTCAAGCTAGTTATCCTAACAATATTCAAACTAATTCACACATTCTTTTCTCCAAATTGTAAATTATCTTTAAAAGTTTTGTCAGACAAAAATAACCAGAATTACATTTTATGCCTGTGTTAATTACTTTGCAGCTTTGTAACAAGTGAGTGTTTTCCCTAAAGATTACTTTAATTAATAAAATTGTAAATTACAGAAAGAAATTAGTCCTCTGTGCTATTCTATCAAAAAAAGAGAATTCTCGTAAATATCGCTTTGCTATAAATCTTCAGTCCTCAATAGTAAGTAAAAATATACTGCTGGCATAAAAGTTTGTTAAAACTTTGCCTGCAAAAATTAATTCAGTTTTTTAATGAAAATTGTATTCTCCATTTTTGGAGTTTTAAAAAAAATTACGAATAGCCTACTCAATATTACTTATTTTTAATTTGATTAATTCATGAAGTTTTTCAAGTTTTTTATTTATACATTTAGTTATTTATTATTGATTATGGTAGCATTCTGTAATGGTAGCCACTGCATTGCTCACATATTCAATTTAATAATATTTATTCTACAACAATTTTATTATCTAAAATTATTTTTTTTTATTAATTATCCTATGTTAGTTTTATTTTTAAAATTTTCTATTTATTTAACGATTTTCTCGACGACATGTTTGTGAAGAGAATTGACGCCTTGATATTTTTTTATAAGATTTCTAATTTTAAGGGAATTAATTCAGCAAGTGATTTTTAATAACAGGGGCTATGTCGGCTTGGGATACCCGCATATTGTTATATGAATAGTAATAATGCCATACGTTTTTACTTATCATTTAGATTATAAATTTAATTATGCAGCGCTAATGTGTATCGATATAACCAACAAAAGGAAATATAATTAATCAGAACATTTTGCAACATACCTAGCATATTTTCCAATTAAAAACATACATAATATTAATAAGTGGCTCCTTTTCATTAAAGTAAGAAGAGGATCTGGGTTATCACGAAGTGCTTTAATTTACTATAATTTCATAATTATGGACGTATCAATAATACATACTATACATACCTAGATTCAAAATTAATAAAATTATAACTCACTTTCTCTGAATACATTGAAAGTATTTAGGGTGTTTGAAGTGAAAACAATCTTCGAGAGAGTAATGTTGTCGAGCAGAAAAGGGTCAGCATTTATATCGGTCAAGGCTTGGTCAACTGCAGCTACCAATTCGGGTCGATTTGCGTCCGTAATAACACCTGAAATATGCATGCGTGTCAGAAATTAAGGGTAACGTCGTTACAGCTAGCTATGTTGTAATAAAATTGAAAAAGTAAAATTGTTGTTTTGAATTGATTACTTTGTTATAATGATCATGACAAGTTAAATTTTGCTTAAAAGAAGGAAACTTAAAACTTGTTATACCTTAATAAAAGGCACCTCAGTACAT
Source organism: Invenusta paracnida (assembly GCA_036023295.1). Lineage (NCBI taxonomy): Eukaryota > Metazoa > Platyhelminthes > Proseriata > Coelogynoporidae > Invenusta > Invenusta paracnida. Next base: position 3,107 of record JAYRBW010107980.1, read on the forward strand.
AATATATATTGATATATGCTATTATGTATACTTACATTTAATAAATTATACATATTTTATATATGAATTTATATTATAAAATTATTCATCCGTTTAATTTATCGTTGGTAAAGTAAGCGTTCTACCAAGAGTAATATATTGTGTAGTAAAATTCAATTCAATTTTACATAATTAAAATTTATTTGTTTCCTTAGCAAATTTTTCTTCGTATTTCTCTGTATTATATACATAAACATGCATATTTTTGTAAAAACGAAAATCAAATTATAATTCTATAAATTTAAAATAAGTAAATTATAGTGCAAATAAATGTAACGTCGATGTCAAAATCATCTGATTATAGTGTTATAAACTGTACCAATGTCGGCAGATAATAAATCATATAAAATGATAAAGTTATTACCTACTATCTGTATAACTACATTGTTTCATCATAAAATTGACAGTATAATAATATGTATGCGCATATTATTAAGATCTAATAGATTTTGTGTTAATACACTTCCAATTGTCTTTTAAGGTTAACGGGGTCAATTTATTACACACGATTTGTCAGGAGGCCGATTATAATAATAATGATGGAAACACAATAATTTGCCGAATGACCTAATTGATAAATTTGTTCGCTAACAGATTCCTTATTTAGAATTTTTTATTTCTATCAAATTATTCATTGTTATCAGCTCTTTTCCTAACTTCATGTGTCAATTTAATACATTTTACAATACAAAATAGTCCTTGTACTTTTGACATATTATATCAATAGGACAAACCATTTCAAATGAATATCTATCATAATAATTTTTTGTTTGTAATTAGATACAATTTTCATTTATATACAGAAATATGCTTATATGTAAAATGATGCTTATGAATTTTCCACTTTTTACATATAACTTAATGGAAATAAATAAATGATCAACGAATATAATGAATATTTTAATATGTTTAAATATATTAAATATTATTAATATTATAGATTAATAAATTAAAAATAATAATTGAATAACATATACAATATTCTACTTTATTAGAGTTAAACAAGGAAATTGAAATATATATAAATAAATATAGATTTCCCAGCGGCATTTTAATATGTTATTAGGAAATATATAATATTTCTTAAACAGTAATATAATTTTCGAAGTAAAAGTTTTAAAACATAACCTTATATTATACATAATTTATAAGTTACGTACCTATCGTTATATATTCCCTGTTATATATTTTTTTGTAAATATCTTCAATTTTAAATAGTAAAAAGAAAACTATTGTCATAAACTACAATATAAAACCAACTTACCAATCTTAAGTGAAGCACTAGCATTGATTATTTTCAACCACAGAAGAACCAAGTAAAAGCATTGATACAGATTCCTCAGCGCCATGATAAGATTCGAGCGTTTAGAAAAACTGCATTATGTTTACTTCGATGCAATGAAGTAATAAATACTCAAACATTTAACCAATCAACAAGTAATCAGAGAATTTAGATGAATAATGCTTTTAAAATGACGCTTTCTTCTCTTGTATTGGTGCGTCATGTTCCGTTTAGGTAGTTTTTATACATAGTGATTTGAGGAACTCCTCTAACCATTGCAAAACACTTCTAAAAGTTAGGAGCTCCTAACTTAGTACAGTTTTCGCATTCCACTCTTAGTGTTTAATGCTCGTACAATCTTCCTATTAAGGTTGTAGTAACATTTTTCACTTCTTTCCATCCATCCCGAATTCAAGCAAATATAAATAAATTATTTATAAGTTGTGAGACAAATGAATGAATTATTTATCTGACTTATAGGTGTGTGGACAAGAATATTACAAAATAGTTGCATTGACTGCTGTTCTCTATAATATTATATTCATTATAAAATATTTATATTATATACATACATTACATCATATATATATTCATTTAAGTTTGTGTCAAATTAGGAACAATAAACTGTTAAATAGAAAAAATAAAAGGACTTTTTTCAAAGTTTCAAATATATTGCATTGGAACTGATACACAAGCTACTTAACATACTATTTTTTTGTTACGACAATTGTTAAGATTTAATAATCTTCTTGCTATATAATATAATGCGTTTAAATATTAAATAATAAATTATTAAAACTAGATTTGGTTCATGAAATTGGTTAAAAGGACATACTATATACTATATACATTTTAAATTAGAGATTGAAAAAGTGAATACTAAATTAAAATGTCTAATTAAAAATATAAATAATAAAAATGTTACGAGAATCATTCCCTCGTGTGCGGAAAATGATGTATATTAGATTATTAGACTTATCACTATTCGCCATTAGATTGACGATCACTTTTGTCTACTATTTTGCAGTTATATAATTTTCATAACTCTTGCAAAATTACATTTGCTTGTTTATTTGGACAAGTGATTAAAATCAAATCGAATTGATATTGCATTCTGATTATCTACTCAGTGCTTGTAATAAACTAAACGTGCTCATACAAAAACACAAATTATCATCCTGAATAACATTAAAACGCTTAAAATTTGTTTCGCATTGTACAACGTCTGACACATAAGCTAAAAAAGTTATTTTGTCAAATAATGTGTTTGTTTTGTTATAATATTATTCGTTATCGTACATTATCGTTTTTCTACGGAAACTCTTCGAAAAATCAGTAAAAGAACGTTTCGACGAATGCGACTGTGTGTTGAACTGAAAGGCCTGCAAGTTGATCCATATGATCAATTTTTTGTGCAACCGAAAATACTATGAGATACTATGCTCTTTTATGTACATGTTCATTGATTACAATAATTGTTTTGATGTGTAAATAAAGTTTGGAAATCACTTTTTTCTTAAATTTGTTCTTTTTATAAAAAGTCGTAACTTATGGGACATACTGTATATATATTTAATATACAGATAAAATATATGTTATTTTAATATAAGGCTAAGCATAATAGGTATACTATGAAAAAAAAACACGAAAGAATACAATACGAATTTTTAAAAAGTAGCTGCACAAATGATGTAATGATGGAAAAAATCACATACATGTTAAAAGAAATTATGTTAAGAAATTAATAATATGTATAGAATATAGGAATACTATTCTTTATTTGAAAATTATTTGATGCATAAGTGCATACATAATCTTTTAAAAGCAATCTAATGTACATTAAAGATAAAATCAAAATGATATCTATGACAACTAACTAATATGCATTGTGTAACGTCCGCAACATTTTACAGCTTAAAATAAAAATTAACTGCATAAATAGTATAAGCTAAATAATATATGCAAATTATACCTTGTAGTTTTATAAGTAACAAATATAATATTCAAGAATTTGTGTCGCCTACTCTGAGTATGGTACAAACTTTCCTAGACGGAAATAAAATTTTCAAACCTATATATCCACATATTTTAGAATGTTTTAAGAGATATAAAATTGTTTCAATTTTAGATCTTTTGATCAAAGCAAAATTATATTTATATCAAATCAAATAAAGAGATGCTTAGGATAAAATCTGCAATACGTTTATTTTTTATAATAATTAATAACATAATTCTATTTATGAAATAATACTACAAGTAAACTAAAGAATATAAAGCTCTGAATCTTTAATTTGTGTAAAGCATTATATGTTTAATATCTATATTACTATATTATTGAGTATAATCAATACATTATTTTATTTTTTTGCAAAAATCACATCTTAAGTATCCAAGACCAAAATTATATAATATATAAACCATAAATCAGTTAGATATTTATCTTCTGTAAAATATAAAATATTTCTAAACAAAATACTTATTTACTTTATCACAAAACAATAAGTTTTATTTATATATATATCTTAAAATCAAATACTTATTATTTTATACAAGTAAATATAGATACATTTATAAGAATATTATAAATGCGTGATTTAAATTTCTGTAAAACGGACTATTTTTGCTTGATAATGAGAATAAAATGTATACGCATACGGGAAACGTGTCACGAAAAACATTCTATTGTGTATCTTTGGACTTCATTAATTATAGATCTTGAAAACCAAATCCACAAAAATGCTTATTAATAATAATAATAATAAGCGTATATTTGTTAATCAAAGTATATTATTAAAAATCTTGTACAGCAATGGAGTGTATAAATATAGAGAGTATAAAGTAGACGATGGCTACTTTCGATATGTAAAAATAAAATATAAGTATATAGGTTTAAGTTTAACATATGATGATGACAATCTTACAAGGATTGGAAATCAGCATTTATGTATAGAAATAACATTTGAATATAAACATAGACATGTAAGGAAAAATAAACGATTACTGATTTATGATGGTGGTGATTTTAGGATAAAAAGAATTCTGTCTATAGGTAGATCGAGCGAAGGGTTGTGAACATTTTTTAGAGCGTTGGAGTACTTATAGGGTGTTAATTGGTGTAGTGGATGATTGTGGTTTGAGTGTGACAAGAGAAATAATTTCTGGGCTTGCAATAATCTTCTTGTCTTTAGGGATTGAATGTTAGAGGGAATGTCTTTGAGGATAAATTTAATTCTCAAGGCTCTTTTTTGAATTTTTTCAAGAATTTGAGTGTTTTTTGGTTTAACTCGATGAACAATGGGGTGGCATATTCTATAACGCTGCAGATGTTAGTGAAGTAAATTTTAAGAAGGGATTTCTCGTCAATTATGTTTTTAAGGCGTCGAAGGGAGTATACGTTTTTGGACGCACTCTTAACGCAGTTGTTGATGTGGGAGTCCCATTTTGTTTGTGCTAAAAGTTACACCGAGGAGCTTGATATTGTCTGTGAAAGTAAGATTGGATTTGGAATCATTTGTTAGAGTTTTTTGATTTCGTCTTATGCACATAATTTGAGTTTTCTTGTGATTTAGTGAAAGATCAAGGTCATTGCAGTCAGATTCAATTTTGAAGAAAATATTTTTAATTTCAGTAACAATCAGAGTGGAGTCATGTGTGTAGTTATTGTACTGGTGTCATCTGCATATTTAAGTAAAGTCGTAGAGTTAAAACAGACTAGAGTTTTAAACATCAGATGCCTGATGTATACACAAAAAAGAGATGGGGAAAGGACACCTCCTTGGGGTACTCCTGAATGCACATTAACATGGTTACTGATGGTGTTGAATAGTTTAACAGATTGGGTTCTTTGATGAAGATAGCTTTTGAGAAGAAGAACTAATCCTTTGGGAAAGTTAGTGTTAGAAAGTGATGTGATTAACTTTTCGTGGGGGACACAGTCGACAACCTTGGAGAGGTCAAAGGCTATAAGAGAGATCGCAACATTGGAAGGGTAATCCGTGTGTTTAGTGAGGTAATCGTGTGCATGGATTAGGGCTAGGTGTAGTATTTGATAGTGGTTTGAAGTCGTATTGATTTGGACCGTAGTTGTCGTAGAAGTATTTACTTATTGTTTTTGCAAATAAAAGCTTTTCAAATATTTTCGAGCAAATGCAAAGAAGTGAGATTGGTCTTAGATCATCAATGGACGGGTTGGCTTTTTTGGAATTGGGACAATATGGGACGATTTCCAAAGCGTAGAAATGTAGCGAAAAGCTATGTTAAGATTGAAAATGTGTGAAAGAGGATAGCAAAGTGCATGTCAGCACAAAGTCTCAGGACCATAGGAGTGATGCCGTCGGGCCCTGAAGCTTTTTTGTCATCAAGTTTTATTAGAGCTTTTTCCACTTTAGCAGGAGAAATGATGGGACACCAGTCGTCATCTTCGATGGTAGGTGGGTCGGTGGGGTTAGTGAAGTTCTTAGTGAAGTGGGTGTTGATGGTGGATGCAGGGTCAGTGCTGGGATTGGTGTGACGAAGCTTGTCGATGAGGGAGTTTATTTCTAAATTTTTGGTGGTTGATTTACCGGAAATTGCATTGTAAATGTTCGAAAGTACATTTGGAGTAGGTACATTTTTTTGTTTGCCCAAATTTGTTTTGTATTAATAATTTAACTTTTTCTTTCCAGTGGTTATAGAGAGGGTAGTTTTTTTTACGGTAGGCAGCCCAGCGCTTGTGGATGAGGTCTTTAGTAATCGGAGATAACCAAGGTTTATCGTTTGGCGAAATAGGGACTTTCGTTTGGTGGATGCTTTTAAGGGCCTCGTCGACATTACAAATATTATGTAAATATTTTTGAACAAGTTCTTATATCGTGAAAATAAAATTAAAAATAAAGAATTTAATTTGATTAATTTTTTCTTTCATTATACCTTATTTGTATTTATTTCAAATTCGAAATAATATCAAAAAATATCTTTGACTCAGTGTAAATGAGGATAGTAATTCAAATTTAATAATATTCTTAGGTATATGGGAAAATCTTAACGTTAACATTTAAATCAATTCACGGACCTCGGAATATGCAAATTATCTTTGCGATTTATCAATGAAAAAGAAACTAGACTTGTTTCAGTGAATAAACAATAATTCATTATAAAACTGATCATTCGTACAATATGGTCACATTGTAATTTTTCTTGAAATAAGTAATCAAACCAATAGTTTAGTAGAATAAACTAAATAGGCATTTATGAAAACATACTTAAAAAGCATTATTTTTTTTCTATTTTATTGAATTAAATTTATGATATACCTAGTGAAGTAAATATTATGTACTAAAATAACGATGTTCAATGTACATCAAATAGTATTAAATAATTAGGTATCCTCTGTTACTAAATAATAAAATTATACTAATTAATAATACTAACCTACTTTTACTTATTTGTCTTCTTTAAATTAATTATAATTAATTATAAATATTTAGTATTACCTAAATCGAATAAGTAAGATTAACTTAGTATTAAACTTAATAATACATCTGCTTAATTATTATGAGTTTTATAAAAATAATACATGTTGGAAACTCGTTTACATATGTATTTTATTGTTGTGCTTAAATATCATATACTTATATGTATAGATAATTGTAATTTAAAAAATTATTGTTTATAAAATAAATATAGGAAATAATATGTTTTACATTATGTTGTAGCTTAAAGTAGTTTGATTATATCGTTCACGATGTGTATTTTAAATTAAATAAATATAAAAAGTAAAAAAAAAACCCATCAACTTTAACGTAGGCTTCGTCAATAGTATTTACGGAATCCTCTATAATTTAAAGTATTTAAGTATTTATAAATACGATCTATGTAATCAAAGAGATACATAAATTATTTAATAAAATGACAATTATACTCATTTTTGTAATGTTGATTTGAATCAAAGCGCCAAGAATTTTATAGTTTTTACAATCAAATATAGACACCTGCATAGAGTTTTTAAATTGGGCGGTGTCAGTTCAAATGTCGACAATCGATAATTCAAATTTTAAATCGAACGTTTTGTCAGATCAAATGTGAACTAGGCTATATATATATATCAAATGCGGTAAGGACATATCAAATAGAGACGCGCTGTTTATTATGTATTAAAGTAGTTAAGGAAACTAATCAAGAACATTTAGAGCAAATTCTCTAATTGTTACAACTTATCTTCAACTTAAATATTTTAATGAATCAAAAATATATTTTATAATTAATTAATAATTTAATCATCAATTTAATTATGTAAATTATTTTGAATTCAGTTGAATTTTGAAATTAGTTTATATATAACTGTTTTTACCCATATTAATTTATTCGGCTAGATAGAATTATTTTAGCGTGGAGATTAACACCAACAAAAATTGTAATATTCGAATTCAACATTATTATGTTTCTGCCCAGATATGTCTATCCGAAAGTTCTGATGAACATTAGATGTACCTAAACAATACACCCTGATAACTAATAGTCAGATTCTGTATTCGTAAAGCTGCTAGGCCATATTTTTACCTTTTAACATCGCTAAACTGTACAAATAGGAAGTGTGTGAGTGTCTTAAGCCCATAATTTTCGCTTTTTCGATTCTGTCTTGCTTTCCATCTTTTTGTTCGTAGTTATTTTTGTTATTCTTATAAATAAATTTTATATAATTCTAAATATAATTTTTTTTAATATGATACATTAACAATATCGTACATTAATATTTTTTATATATAATGTCTCTAATGAAAAGTACTCAATTTCTTTAATTAGATTTATATATTCATAGTAAAATAGCGCGTTTTTATTTGATGTGACCTTGCCACATTTGATATGTCATGGTCGACAAAATTACCGTTCTTAAATTTGAAATCCAGGCTGTCAACATTTTAACTGTCCGGGGATTATATTTGATTGGGAAACCCTATACATGTTTTTATGAAATGGTAAACTTTATTAACTGTTGAAGAAAAACAAGTAATTGTCATTTGTACTATAAATTGTCAAATAAAAATCCGCAATAAAATTAAAATTATTTTAGGATAAAATGAACAATAAACAATTTCTTCTGACTTCTAATTCTAGATCATTTTGATGAATTGGTGTGCCCACTGCAGCATTCTAGTTATAAAATAAAACAAGAAGTCAGGAGCTCTTGCTGCTATTAATGATGTATATTGCGAGCTTTCGGTGTAAAACACCCTATTCATGCAATTAGATCATTTTGTTTAATTATTCTTACATTTGAGGATATGTTATTCTCTTAAGTAAAACATATCTTCTAATTAAATTTTTTCAATTCCCAATAATGGTGTTTATAAAATTGATTGATTGAATTATACTTCTTTCTATATTGGTGAAACTGACATACGCCTTGAAAATAAAATCAAATCAAATGTCTTAAATTTTTGACAACTGATAATGGCCTTTTAGATTTCAAAAATGCTTCTCTCATCTTTAAAAGTAATTCTGCTAAATATATAAAAATATTCGAAACCATTCTAGTTTCAGTAAATAAATCCGGTGTTGAAATTTTTAGAAACTGCTTCTATCCCCATAATTGTAATTTAAGGCAACTGATTCTAATACTCTATTACGCAATTGTAACTGTTTTTTAACTTGTGCTTATTATGATTTTCTTTTCTATTTTTGTCTCTGATGTTCACACTCTGTAATTAACTTGTATTTATTCTTTATTTTATAGAATTTCACATATGTAATTATTTGTACATATTTCTTTGGTTTTGCAGTATCGTGTAGTACGCAATTAAACGCTGCTTTCAAATGTGTTAGATTTGGTTGGACAGTGTGTTTATTTATTTATTTAGTATGTTACTGTCTTTGACACTTCAATTTATTATGTAGTATTCCTATAATTAATTTGATATAGTGTATTTAATATAAATTCGTCGATTCGTTTTTGTCGTAGATGTCTGTTTATGTATTAATATTATTAGTAAATTTAACTGTTGTAAATTTGCTAATCTATGATCGACTAGCAATTTTGTTATTTTTATTCAAATAAATGTATGTAACATTTTCATTTCATGATTATGCCATCTTGCTGAGTGTCAAAAATTTGGATTTTTAATTAAAAACCTAACCTTTATTGTGGCTTTTTTCATCAACTTTCAAGTTATGTTTGAAGAGCTATTTATAATTTCATGATATCAATAAAAATTTATAATAAATTAAATTTGAAAATAAGAATATTGCATTATTTAGAAGATAGAAGTGTATATATTCTTTAATATTTAATATAACTATAGAAGCGAAGTAATTTAAAATATTAGGAATAATAGGCATCATCAATGTCAGCAGTTTACCTTACATAAGCAAGTATAAGAATAAAACACGATGTTAATTATTAATTGTTAGTGAAACGTAATATACTATACTGCATGATTGAGATGCTAACGATTGATTATAGAATTTGTTTAAAATGCATTCAATACTGTAGTATATATTTTTAATTTTTTTCCTTCAAATTATATAATAACTGCATACTTATATATATCTATTTGATAACATTTGTAGCCAATTGAGAGTGCAACGACATAATTTAATTAGTATTTCTGCTTTGTAGGTATTTTAAATTGTATTAATAACTTTGCATTAATTTTTTAATTTTTAAAATAAATTATTAAACTATATTTATTTATTTATTTATTTATACAAAACAGTTACAAATAAAGTATTTCCAATTTAAGTTAAAATAATCTATGTATACGTAATTTTTATAATTTAAAATTAATTAATGTGGAAAATAACTAAAATTTTGCAATAATTTAAATATTTTACGTAGTATTGTATGCCTCACAAACCTACCAATTATTATTAAAACAGTATTTTACATTTCCATATACATATAAAACAACATTTTGTTGTCATTTTTTTAAAATAAGTTTTGCAAGTAAATTATAAATTTTTTAATTATGTGATTGTATATAAAAAATCAAAGATTTAGAAGACTACATTTCACACAATATATATTTCAACAGTATATAAAATACAGTTTTTGACAAATTTTGACAAATTTGTATCCCGCGAAGTGTTAGAACAAATTTCTGGACTAATCAATAATCTACGTTTGTAATTAGTAACGATATAATTTAATTATTTTAATGCACATTTTGGACTTCAATTTAATTCTCGTTACCGACCATCTGGGTTAAGTATAGGTTAACTTTCTATTTACAAATAGTCAATTTACAGGATATTTCCACATCTGATATTTTTTGGAACTAAATTCAAAAAAAGGGGTTATAAAGGAATTGTAAACTTCCTTTACAGTTTTAGACCGTAGATTATTTATTTATTTAATATACGGGTACAAAGCTGTCCAAAAACAGAAAACATTATTTAAAAAATTGATGTACCAGTATGTTCGTAAAATTTGATTTTATACTCGTTTCAGTGTTTTTATGGTCTATACAATATATATAATTCTATACCCAATCATACAGAATTTATTGAAATATTAAATATTAAAAAAATATTATTATTCATTTCAAACATACAGAGTAAAGGACTGGTTTTAAAAATTATTGGTCATTGTCCGAAGTCAGTTTTTTAAATCATTTACAAAATTAAACAAAATTAGACAATAATATATTCGAGTAAATAGACATCTATATAAAGGTATTTTCTATTTATTAAGTTTCTGTTTACGCAATATGTTTTTAGATTAACATCTTACCATCAACTCGAGGAAAGCATCGTAAATATCAATCTAATTAGATGTGGCACTTTCAATTGAGAGAATGTTTAGGTAGCTCTTAATGAGTTTGAGCTTCGCGAAAATCTTCGTACAGCTAGCCATTGACACAGAGATCCTTAAGAAAATACGTAGAGTAATTGCCATTTCTGACAGAAACTCTACTGAGCTTCATTTGACTACCCCCTGCAGCAATTTAACTGTGTACCATACTGTAACAATCTTGTCGGAGATATCATAAAAGCTCATAATGTGCTAACAAAGATACAACATATTTTCTCAAGACAATTTTTGATGCTGAACCTTGTGTGACCAGTCAATAATGAATGAAATTTACGAAATTTTAAGGCCACGATACATCAGGCGCTGACTTTAAGTCAACGCCTGATGTATCATCAATTTCAAGCGTTGACTTTTCGCCGATGCCTGATGTATCATGAAACCGGCGTTGACTTTTCGCCAATGCCTGATGTATCGTGGCCTTAAGTGATATAAAGAATTAAATATATATGGTATTGGAGTCACGTGGCCACCCCATTTGGTGGAAAATACTAAATATCGCGCAAAAAGTTGTAAAACATTATTTTGAAAAAAATCACTGACGCTATCATTGCTCCGTTTGATCATTTAAAAATGACAGTTAAATAAGGCAAATGCTTTTTAAAGCAACGTCCCCGCCTGATATGGTTATAAGGTTAAAGTATTAAAGTATAAAACAGGTACAGTCAATTTATTTTTATACATTCCTTGTATCACCATAGCTTTATCGGGGCTTTTATTTTTGGAAAGAGAATTAATTATTTTGAAATGGTTTTACATATTAGCAATTAACAGTAATTAGGCACTGCCGTAAAATTTCCACTTAAATAATTTTTGATTTAATTGTTTTAATAAGTTTTTGAGCAAGCGCTTTATTAATGGAGATGTGAATTTGTATTCTTCTTAGGAATACGTCTGGTTTTTTGTATGAGATTAGATAATTTTCCGCATATTATTTGAATAAAACAAACACAAGAGTAGAAAGAAATTAATCAATATATATAAATAAAATGGCAATCTGCACAACTCCTTTACAACTATTGTACATGTAATATGCGATTGTCATCAACTTGTATAAAATTAGGTACATTCTAACTCATTTACATATTATTATTCAAGTCATTCTAAAACAGTACAAGGCACTAGGTAACGTATGTACTCTTTAAACAACTATTACACTACTTCAATTAAATATTGATATCCTCTTACTAGATAGATAAACATTGAAATTAGTGGCAGGAAACCTTATTTTAAGAACCATTTTTTGCTTTTCATGCTACTGATACAGCACATAGCATGTTCATTGAAAGCAAGGCTAATGAATGCATATATAATAGTACGTAAACCTAACTTTAGTTAAAGTGAATCAAGGTTTCACTCTTCCTTTTTGACATTTTCAACGTCCATAGCTTAAGATTTATATGTGTATGTTTTGCAGGTTACCTTTATCTTGTATTACAATTCATACATATATCTTGCGCGTTGCATCGAGTTTAGTTATTGGCGTTTATAGTGATTTTGAGCTCTTTGCTTTATAGTACATATATTAGGTACCTTTCATTTATTGAAAGGGATCTATTGAATTATTTTTGAAATACGTTAACTATAGAAACTTTCTTACTTTATATACTTTGGAAATTCGTTGTGCTTTTATTAAAGTACGCAAACTAGACAGAATCGATAATCAATGGTATTTGTAAAAAAAATCGACAAAACATCGACGCGAGAAAAATATATTAGTCAAATCTATATTCTCATATACTTTGTACGCGCACCCACCCACGCATGACTGATTGACCGTCTTACTAATCTCTCGCCAGCTCGGGCCCAACGGATACGCATTCGCTATCAACACCAATGGTTACATCATCTTCCATCCCGAGCTTCGAGCACAGGTGAGCACGTACACTGTCGATCAATACTCCATCAATCAATAAATAGGCGAACTAACGTATTTTATTGATTAACTTAAAATTGATGGCTTAACAAACCATTAAGTTCTCCAGATTTCAAATGTATGACTTGGTAGCTTTTCTAGTCAAATTTAGACTCTGATTTCAATCAATGTAATATGGTCAATTTAAACACACGATAATAACTTGATGGTTTATTTCATTCAAATGTGACTTTCTTCGTTCAAATATGAAAGCTAGTAGAGATATTTCAAATTTTAGAATAGTATATGTGACATAGCATATCAAAGTTTTGTTAGGTAATTTAAATTTAAATTCTGTATTTATTTTCATATGCTTTTTTACATTTTGAAATATGTATTCCTGGCTATTTAAATTTAACTATTTGTTTTCAAATTTATATACTACTGTCTTTTATACATCCAAATGTCACTGAGACGAACGAACAATTTCTGTGTTCTATGCATTGCTCATCAAAATATATTTACGAACGTTTTAATAAAAAAATTGTATATATAAATGTTGAAAAAATTGATAAATGTTCGACACCTTAATTTAAGCAGATGCCGGCATTTTTATCAAACTAAGGTCAGTTCTTATTGTAACTTGGAGGTTAATATAATGTCTGACAGTCAATTTATTTGTGTATGTTAACCAATCATTTCTATATCATCCGTGGTCTTAAGTATTAGGTACAAACTTTGTCTTTAAAAGTGAAACAACAATTCCGAATTGCAAAAACTAATTTCAAGTTCTAAAATGAACAAGTTTTACGAGAAGATAAAAGTCACCTAAATGACTACCTTTATGACAAATTCACTATATAACTGTCAAATTCAATATTTCATTGAATGTGAATAAATCAATTTTTCTATTATTTGTAAATAGCATTCTGTGTGTTGGTACATAAAGGTTTGTATTAATGACAAAATTGGACAGGCTCTTTAATAATCGAGGACACGTAGAATATGCGTTTTTCTTATGAGTTTTAGCGAGTTTTATAGATTGGTTTCGCATTCCAAACTGAAACAGATTTACTTTAAATTGACCTTCTTTATTGGAAGATGAAATGTACTGACACAAAAGAGGCTACTGATCAAAGCGTCTTAGCCGATTATAAGGCGTTATTAAGTTAAGGTGCACCAGTTCCTGACTGTCTTTCTTGGTCTTCCTTTTCAGCGTGGATGGATGCGGGATCCTCCGAATGTGGACTTCCTTGAACTGGAATTTGATTCCAAGAAGAAACAGCAGGTGATTTAATTAGATGGCCTTTTTTGTATGTTAATATTCAGGAAAGGGGGATGAGAGGAGAGTAATATGTCCTCTGGAGGCAGAGGCTCAGGCAAAAGTTGGTTATAACCCCAATAAAAAAAGGAATGAGAGGAGAGGAGAGAAGTTCTTCATGCTTGCCAGTAAGTAGCAAACTGAATGAAAATCAAACATTTTAAGCAAACTTAATAAAGGCGCATCTCTACTAAAATTGACAGCCACTGTATATATACATATCTCTTCACTTGTATCAACTTATCATCAGTAGGAACCATTTTGTGTCAAAAACTGCATCATTAATGTTACTCGTTTGTCAGAAGAACCATTTCATTTATAATTAGTTTATTGATAGACAAATTCAATACTAATAATTAAATTATTTACTTATCGATAAATTGAAATTCGGAAATGAAACCGTTGCATGTGAACCTAAATAAATTAATATAAAATGCTATCATACCAATTTTAATTCTTTTCATTTTAAGACGGGTTAAATAAAGGTACTGTGCTATTCAGTTAAGTAAACAAATTTTCTCTTATAATCAAACACATTCGTAGAAAAACTTATGAATATTCACACAACAGCCTAAACATAAGAAAGAAGTGAAAAACCAAGAATCTTAAATTAAGAAACAAACAATTAGAGAGAGGTCATATTTGTGGTCGAACAAAACAACAAACTATATAAGACGCACACCTTTCTGGAATCCTCCTGTTTGCTTAAAGGATTGGGGACTTCGGTGTGTTTTGATCGCCACTTTGGATATATTTGAGTCTCCAATTTATGAGATCATGTCCGGATTCAGCAAATATTATCGCAGAATCCTGAATTCACTTATTTTTTGTTATCCTTATGAAAGTGATCCATATATATATAGTATATTAATTGATAACATTACAGTTGTGTTCTCTCCATGCATGCTCGTTTTGTGAGACAAAGTTATTTTTATAGCTTTGTAGTACTCATTTTATAATCATATTTTTCAATCAGTTTATTATATTTCCATTTCTTAATAGAGAAATCAAATTTATGAAAATATTCTACGGGGAATGTGATTATACACCTTTTTTGAGAATACATTGATTTTAGAATAAGATAAGGTAAGATAAGATAATCTTTATTGTAAATAATCTAACAAGTATATAATTACAAAAGGCAGCTACAGGTGTGTGGTACACTCTTAAGTAGAGCCTGGGAGAAAACAATAAACAGAAGTAAC
>JAYRBW010107991.1:0-18591 GCA_036023295.1 Invenusta paracnida
AGCAGGAAACGATTGGACACTTATTTGAAAAATGTAGAGAAGAAAGTGTTGTGACCCTCAGAAGCCGTTTTGGAATAAGAAATCTGGCGGACCTCCGCTCCAAACCGGAGGATGCTGTCGGGTTTGGCTGGGCTGCTTTAGACCTGCTGTAATTACGGAAGCGGGAAATGAAAAAAACAAATAACTTTTCTTTAGCAAGAATGATCGTTTTGTCTAGGTGAAGTTGGATGAGTTGCTTCTTCCTAGATCGAAGTCTGGCGTTTTCTCTTCTGGACCGCGGAGATTCATCGTAGTTTAAGAATATGTTGTCCTTATGCAGTTGACTTATCCTTGCCTTGTCAACAACCGTTATCTTGGTGTCATGGGGCGGGAACCGTTTAAACTTGTTCCGATTCTGATTGGGTTTAAGTTCTTACTCGCGAATTCTGGATCAATATTGTTCATCGGTTTATTTATTTTGTATTGAGGGGAATATCGTCGTCTGGAATTACATACGCAATCGCGCTAAAACGTCTATTAATAGATTCGAGCTTGTCAAATGTTATTGTATTTTTATTTAATTTATTTATTCAATTGTTATCGTATCAAAACAATTGTTTATTTTTATCGAATTTCACCTATTTTATGCATGCTAAAAGGCCTATTTTCATTTTTTAAATTTAGGTACCAGTGATAATTTGCATATACTATGAACTTTCAACTACCTTAATATATATATATATATATATATATACCAGAGTGATATACCAGTATCATGTATCCGGAGTTATAATAAAATAGTGCTATACATATATATGTAGTATATAATAAATTGATATTAATAATTGGATTTATTTGTACCTATAGTTTATACATAAGCTTATGTATAAGCTCGAGATATATTAATACCGCCTATGAACTCTAATGCGCCCATTAAAGATATTTTAAAATAATTATTGCTAAAAGTTACTATCATATATGATGATGGCTTCAACTTTAAAAAAAGAATATTATTCTGATTAAACGAGTGAACATGTTTTTAACTGGTCAGTTAAAGGGTATTAAATCGTTTGTAATGTCGAATATTTGTTCACAATTAATTGGCAAATCGTATAGTTGTAATATATTCCATCTATAAAGTAACGGAATTACATTACATTGTTTTATTTTTCGAGAACTTTTATAATGAAAACGTTTTGGTCAACTGACTTGAGTAGGATTATATTATTATTTAATCATAGATATGAGCGTAATAAGCAAAATTCCAATTAGGAGTATTATTAGTGAGTTTTGAACCCCCAATCAACTGGTTTAAAGACCCGTGCGTTACCAATTTAAGGAGAGTGTGGCGCAGTGGATAACGCGCTGGTCTACATACAAATCAGCCGATCTGTGATTCGATGCTCGCTATGTACTTCTAGCTATATAAGTTGGAATTGCGTCTATTACACTCATGTCTGAATAGAAATGCTTCTATAATGTTGAGCAAATTTGTTAAGACTTTTAACCGAAGTGATTAGATAAATTAATTGTCTTGTAGTTATGCATAGCATATTTCTATTTTAAAGATATTTATTTGAACTAATGTTTTGTTTAATTAGTATTGTAAACATATTATATCACATCCTTGTTTATTTTAAAGCACTGCATTATTAGAAAATTGAACTTAATTTTAAAAAGTTGAAATTAATTTTAAAATATTATCAACTCACAAAAGTAGACATACTGGGTGAGGTGATAAAAAAACCAATAGTCTTGTTTTTTACTACATACAACTCTGGTTTAAAATTTTGGTCGAAATGACTCCGACTAAGAGTCTGGCTTTTTACCTTGGTCGTAGAAAACCTGACTAAAGGTATAGATTTTATATGGTGTGATCAAAAGAAGTTTTCTGAGACCACCTTTTAAATATAGGTAAGTCGTTTAATTCAATAATACGAGACCGAGTCACATAGCACACCAATCATAGCATACCATCCATTAATAGACTTAATAGACTATTGATAGCCCATCCCTTGATAGACTATTTAAATCTTACAAATATAATAGGCATATAAACTAATTATATATCTATGGTTTAAATGGTTGAACTATACCTACCTACAAATAACATTACTATCGCGGCATCCATTTGTGAAGCTGTATATTTTATTAAGGACAAGGTCATTTCATTCACACATGGAGTGAGTGACAGTCAATGAGCGCATAAAACGTAATTACCTATTCGGAACATTGTATATTATATTATTTTTAGTTCTTTTACACACACGTATAGGTGTCATGTTTAACAAAATTCTTAATAATGTATTATTAGATTTAATTCAAGAAAGGATCGATATACATAGTAAAAAAATAAAGGAAACACAAGATCTAAATGTATAAGAAGCAGAAAGCCTTAAAAAATCTTGGTTAATTTTTAAACGACCCAGGTCGATTTCGTCTACTGTAAAAAAAACAATGTTATAAAGTAAACATGCTAGTGAGCTTATTTCAATGTTATTCATTTTATTAAATCTTATATCATTAAATAGTACTCCTTTCATGCTTTAAAGAAATTGTAATTTTACATAATATCGAATTAATTAAAACCATTAAAATCCAAATAGTTAAAAAAAAACTAGGGGCTACTCCCAGTCGAAAATTGTGTACCTTGAGTCAGGTTAAAAAACCACAACCTCGATCATGGTCGAGGTGTTTTAACCCCCGACTTATTTTGATCACACCAAAAAAATTAGACTTATAGAGAGTTTTCGACCATGGGCGTGGTAAAAAAACCTCCGACCAGCTTTGATCACCTCACCCACTATGTATAATAAATAAATTTCTGAAATTAGCGCATTTAAAATAAATAATTTATAATTGTATATAAATTTTTAGGTATAATGCAAATGTGTCCATATATTAATAAAAATTAATTATAAGAAATAAACCAACATTAAATTTTAGGAGAATTTATTTTAAGTATTAGAAAATTATTACAAAATATAATTTAAAGCTGGTTATTATATGGAGTCGGTATATGTATTTGTTTGTTTCCATCGACTAATCATTTTTGATACAGTTGTAGACGCATGGAACAGTAGAGAGTGCACACTTCTTGACAAGACACTTGGCCATATCCCATTTGTCCTCGCCCTTGAAGCACCCAGATTGAATAACACAAGATGCAGCGCTGAGTCCGCATCGAGCCATACAGCCCCAGTTTACTTTGAAAGGTAGCTCCTCCAGAGCAACTTTCTCAGCCTCAGTTAAAGAGAAGTCAATTTCGGCGGAAATCATCCCAACAAGTGCTACCATGGCAACAAAAAATAGGGGGCACTTCTGCAATATTGAATGAAACGCATATTTAATTTTGTTTTATAATTAACATGTCCATCTATTTAAATATACCTGTATTTCAAACTTTTAAAATGTTTTAAAAATTAAAGTGCTTATTGAAATTATTCTAATGAATATTTACAAATTTTCTCAAAATATGTTTATTGATAATTAATTTTTTACTATTTTATGCTTAAAGACCTATTTTAATTTTTTCGTATAGCCAGAGATAATTTGATATACCATGAACTATCAATTACATTAATGTATAAATTTAATGAGTGACATACCAGTATCCTGTATCCGGAGTTATAATAAAATAGCGTATTAATAACTTTAAATAATGCAATAATTAAGTTTAAACCACCACGTCATAAGACTTAAGGTCTACCAAGCTACTCAGGTATACCGTACCACCCAATAGCATATAATACAGCATTTTATCCGTTGCTAAATTAAATAATAGGTGCCTATTAAAATAATGAAGAATTTAAATTGGAATTTATTGAGGTAACTGAGGCTTCACAGTGTATTACAATTATCTCTAGTATATATTTAACAATGCCTTGTTAATCAATTTTTGATATATCCAACTAACAAGAAATAATAAGTTTAAAACAGCTGCCCTATAACGCCAAATTCAATATTTGCTCGTAGTGTATGAGTAGTATGAATTATGCTTGGTAAACTTGAGTCATAAGACGATTGTAAGTGAAACTTACAATAACCAAAGAAGTTTTTAATATCATCTGGTAAATGATAAACTTATTCCAAATATCCATCTCTTCAATTTACTTATATTTATAGCTTCAGTCTATTCAAAGGATAATTATTGTGTATATATGGTTCTTACTAAGTAGGGAGAAGGCTTTTCAAATGTTATTAGTATGTAACAAATATTTTAAATAAAACTTTCTTGCCTAATTTCATACAGCAATGTGCTGTGAGACCTGCCTATATTTCCTAGAGGTATTGAAATTGGTTTAACTTTAAAGTTATTAAACTAGGAATACGTTAGATTTTTTTAATTTCAGTATCATTTGGTATTTTAAAATGTGTTTGAAAGATAAAACAAGTATAATACCACAGCAATTGTTATAGTGAATGCAGCTTAGCAGAAGAAGCCTTTCAAGAAATGATTCAACTTGTCTTAAAATAACGACTGCAACAAATTGATTCTCTATTTTTTTCCCTATAGATTTAAAAATAGATTTAAAAAATAGATTTAAACGCTTAGATTTAAATAGATTTAAATAGATTTAAAAAATAGATTTAAACGCTTACGCTTATAATAAACTTAAACATTATAAAATACATTTTCGTTTACTTATAATTTTAATATTTGTTTTTCAAAGCGATCTCGAAGTAAATTCAAATTTCTAATTTAAATAACTACTATTGAAAAAATCAGGAAATTTTAATTACGAATGAATCAACATGTTTTATTTAATCAAAACAATTTCCAATAATTTATTCAGAGTTTTGAGAATTTTTACATATTAGGTATGTTACTATTTTATTCTATTACCTGTTACATTCATCAAAAGTTTAATGGGAATAGTAATACCTACATTTTATTTAATGAATTTAAATAAGAAAATTAACCAATGTATTATAATATTACATTAATTAGTAATAAAATCATATTTTAGTTGCTACACGAAATTTTGTTTTAATTAAAAATATTTCAATATCTTACCATTTTGTGAAGTTTTTTACCTATTATTATAATAGTTAAATATAAAAGGGATAAAATATTTCAATATCTTACCATATTTTGGTATTGTAAATGATAATTAACGTGATATTAAATATATTTACCTACTTTTATAGTATGGCAGTATAGCTTCACATTTGTGAGAAATCGACACATGATTGTTAATTACAAACCTTACAACTTCCTGTAAGTGTTAAAATGTTTCGTTAATAAAACATGGGAATCAATCAGCACGTTAGTTAACCCCCTATTTAATTTCTTGCATTTTAAAATACACTTTCAAAGTACTAAAATCATGTATTTTATATCTGGATAAAGATTAGGTGACACTTGAACTTAATGTACTTTGTTAGTTATCTGCACTTCTAATAATAGATTTATATTATTAGTTAAAAGTCAAGATAAATATGTTTATCATATAAAATAATGAAAGGATAATTTCTAATATTATTTTTATTAACCAGGCAGTGAAATTGCCAACTAAAGCGTCCCATTTATGGGAGAAGTTAGTTTTTTGTCTAAAATGACACAACTTTTTTTATTATTTTGGTGGACCCCCAGCACCGGCCACCTGGGTGCATGTTTTGTATATTGCATTTTTGTCATCCTCCTAAGCCATTTTTTTGGCAGGTCCCAGCGCTGACCACCTAGGTCTGTATTGTATATTTGGTCATTACATTTTTGTCACCCTCTCCAGCCAATAATTATATTCGCTGATAATCACAGACATTTTTTTTTACTGTTTTATTGTCAGCATTTCTATTTATTTCACAGTCAATTTGAGATTTACTGAAATGCAAGAACATATTTTGTAATATATAAATTCCATAAAATTGCATAGATTCTAATATATAGAATTTCAAATTTAAACTGCTAACATTAAGCATGTGCAAATTAAACAAGGGTTCTCTAGAGATTTCAATAAAATGAAATTAGTGTGTACTAAAGAAATAATAATTTATTCAAAGTAATTTCGAATTGGTCAGACATAATAAAACTATTTAAAAAGGCGTGTTTTTTTTTAATCAAAGTAGATATATTCAATTTAGACGAAGAAATAACGTACGATTTATATACTTCGTGAACAAGAAAGCACACCAGAAAAAAAATTAATATAGTGTTATCGAAAGAAATATTTTAGATATAATCATCACACTGTTCGACAAAATCTTTCAAAATACGAATTCACTACATAAAGAGCAACAATATGATACGCTTTTTGTGGCGGCTCATTATAGGTACATTACCTTTGAAACTCAGGTTCACCAAAGCTTCTTTTAAAAATGTTGTTTGACAAAGGTAATTGACCAATTTATATGTATTTAGAAAAAATTAAGACATTATGAAACCAGGCCTCACTCAATTGACTATTTAAGAGGACTCTGCGAATAATTTTCTTATGAACTTTTACGGAGTTATCGACTATTCATTTTACAAATTGATTATATATATATTTTTATATCAAGAAATGAAAATTTTCATAAGGAATGATAATCTCCTATAATGATCCTTAGTGCGAGTGTTTTTTTCTTTATAGTTTTCATCTACTCGTATATTTAACAATAATTCTCATTAAAGATCGTTTCATTGCTATTTTTTCCCTCAGATTGGAATATCTGCATCTGTCGCAGCATCTGTATTATATTTACAATTTGTTCAACAATTCCAATGTTGTTAATCTACCCAACCGAGCAAACTTTTTAAAATCAATAAAACTTAATTGAACGTGTCTTACGCATTGTAAAAGTATTCCCATTTTGCATACCAAATTTTGTTTTTTTTAATAAATTACATTATCAGTAATATTTTAAAATTCATGTAAAACTCGACTAATATAAACATCTTTTATAAAATGGGTGAATTAATTAATCCCTTTGCTGCTAACTACCTTTAAATTATTTTCAAAAGTAAAATGCGTGCAATTAATCGTTATGCTCAATAAGTTGCTCTTACGATCGCTTTAAATTTTGAATTTATGCCATTTAAAGTATTGGAATTGATATATACCTACATAGAAAGGTATGTATGCATTGGATGCAATATCTAAAATATTCGTTTCAGAAAATGTGACCAACATTACTAAGAATAATCTGAAAGTATTGCATAATTCTACCGCTTTTTAGGATAAAATGTAAATTAAAGAACTAAAAGTCCTGTTGCGAAAATCCACATAAATTAATTTGATTTATGAATTCGTCATCCTTTATAGTAAATTAGCCCCAAATATCTTAGCTTTCCCGTCCCGTTGTTTTCATAGTTCCTGTATTGATATACCACAAAGACGTTTAAACTATAATCTTTCTCTATTAAGTACCTATAGCAAGTTGTTCTCGTTCCATCTAATCAATATTATTAAATTAAAATTTATTCAGCTAGTATACTTATACTTTATAAACCTAATTTTATCACTTTAATATTCTCTTAAATTCTACCGGATCTAATTGAATGTAAATTGTATGTAAACAAATTTGGCTTTTATGGACTTTTGTTTACCTACTTTTCTTAATTGAATAATATATTCTTGTTTTCTGAAGACTAAGTTTTTATTACACACATATTTAAATTATGAATAAAAATCATTTGTTAATGAGTGTCTATATGGTCCCAACTCAAAGATTATATAAGGATGTAAGAATTACAAGAATTATTATACATTCTTATATAATCTTTGGGCCCCAACCATAGAGTGATAATACCAAGAGAGTCCACTTAGCGTATTTATTTAGCGTATACATCTATCAAAATTTACAGACATGGTAATTCGATCATGTAGATTTCAAATTTAATTTTTAAAATTCTCAAAAATATTTGCCTCTCTGATGTTTGGTAACATACTACTATATTCCCATAAAAATATTTAGTATTATATTTTTAATAAAAATCTATTGTCAATAAAATTTAAATAAGCAACTTAAATCAAAACGAAAATAGTTGAAATAATTATATTTAACAACACATGCTATAAAGTAGCAATAATAATGTCTTATAAAACCATAAATATTTGGTTCACACTATAATGATCAAAGAATATAGGGATTGTAAAGAAGACTCACTCTTTTGATTCAAGCGGAAAATCCACCATTTTGAAACTGCACCAGAAATATAGAAATGTGCGTCAGAATGTCAGCTACAGTAATATATAATTTATAGGAGTATAGCTTAAATAATAAAAATTTTTCGATAGAGGTAAATAACTTGTTTTGCCTACATTATTTGGTATCGTAGCCTATATATACGAGTACATAGTACGGGCACTTTATTTTGTATTCCTACGACTTAAAAGTAGGCAAAACTAGTTATTTACCGCTATCGAAAAACTTTTTTATTTTTCCAGCTATACCTACTTCTATAAATTACAAATTATTGTAGCTCTAATTCAGATGCACATTTCTATATTTTTATTTTTCATGTAAGTACTTACTTTTCCGTTTGAAATCGATCTTTTATATCTACTGTTATATGTAGAACGTAAATTACTATTGCATTAATGGGAATATAAAATAGTGAACTTTAAATTTAAAAAAAGCATATTTACGCTTTTTTGACCGAGTGAATTCTCGTGGTATTATTAATCTATTAATTGCCCCAACTGTCTACCTATACATAATTCTATTATGTGTACATAAGATTGTACCATAGAAATTATAGAAATGGAAGATTTTGAATTTTATATGTCATGATCTAAAAAGCAACATACGTGTGTAATTTTAATCCTTGACTCTTAACTCAGTTTAATGAAATAAGTGTTCTTCAATATACCAAAAATACAATACTTTATTAGTATAGCTTATACTTGTTAAAAGAGCTCTGCTCATTGGTTGTAGTAAATAACCAATGGATTTATGCTCAAAGTATCACAATTAGTTGTGGTATTTCAAATCAATATACATATATATTATCTTAAATATTGATGTACTTCTATTGAGCTGTTTTAATAGACTTGTTCCATTTTAGTTTTTGCAGTGGTTAATATTTAAAACAAGTGAAACATGTTTATTGTGGTGAAATATGGTGGTAAGCTGACGATTCAGATTTTCTATGTATAGGAAAGTTTGTGTTATTTGAAATATATTTAGTAAATCGTTTGACATATTTTTGGCGAATGTTATGTATGGATCTCTATAACGTTATGTTAAACATTAATTTTAATGTATGACTCAACTATAATATAAAGCGTTAATAAAAAGGTGTATAATTTAAATTGTTTGCAATTTTTTAGGGGTCGTTTTCTAGAATATATCTATTATGTACATGGATAAGTATTCTTTTAGTAAAATGTGTCATTATATATGTTCAATGAAACTAGTGCTAAATTTACTACTTCAGACGATCGTCAACAAATTTTCAACCCGAATTGTTTGTCCTATATTCTTCTCAACAATATAAAGGAGCGGTGCCAATGTTCTCCAGATGGTAAGTATTAATAACTTATTAAATAACTTAATAATAATTAAATTAGTTATAAACGATAAAGTGTTATTTTAATGTTATATTATGTATAATTCTGATAGTAAACACATCAAATATTTTTATTTTTACATATTAATGTTAATTTGGAAAATATTGATCAACAGAATTTTATCAAATTCAAAAAAACTTAAATGCGAATTTTTTTTTGTTAATTAAATTAAATTAGTGTTTTATTTGTTATTTACACAGTTATGTCAATTTATATATATCTTTAATGTGTTTATTGTAAAAATATTGTTTGTTATAATTATTATCATGAAAAATAAATACGTATATGTGTATTAAAATTAATTCTTTTATTGATTTTAAATAAAAAATTATAATATTTTATAATAAAATTCGAGATCGCATGGAAAAATCCATCATTGCTTATAATTTCCTTAATTACCAATATATATCTATATATAATTACCTACTTCTATTACTTTACAATATGTAGTAAAATTAATATTATTAAATGCCATAACTATTCATGGTATCTATTTCTATAATTAAAATTGATACTATTTGTAGTGATTGTTGCAAAACTAATTTATACTATAGGTACAAGTATACAAACTTAGTTTTGCATATCAAAATTAAACATTCTATTCTAGATGATGAACCGTAATATAATATTACTGTATTCATCTTATTCAGTTTAATTTTAATTAATAATGACACTAAATGCATACGTGTTATGAATACCTAATACCTAATATCTAAAACTTAATTTATTTGAATGCTAAAAGCTTATTTCTTATTTAATTATACAGAAATAACTAAAGGCAATTAAATGTTTCTAAATAACTAAATATATGTTAAAATGCAGTCAATATAAAAAAAAACTAATATAGCTAAATTATTTAAAATTAATCACAACATTGTTGATTATAGGATCATTGTATCCGGTTACACTTCATCATCTTTCTTCTCCTCTTCCTTTTTCATGCCTCTCTAATCAGTCTTTTGTTTTAATTTTAAAGGAAATTATAATATATATTCCTGTCGTCCAGACCTTGTACATTTATACTTGATGACAATAAGCGTAACAATATGTTTTATACTTTTTAGATATTAAATTACTTTCAAACCTTACACCCTGTTAATTTTTTCTATAATTTACTTCTATTACTTAATATTTTATTTTGCTAATTCTTTAATTATATAAATGAAGGTATTCCTTATAGAAGAAATTCACCAGTGTTTTATTATGGACCGATATATGCACGACAAAAATACAAACTATATTATGTACTTAGTTTTGATAGTTTAACTATTTAGATAGCAAATATTTTATATGTTTTTGAAATTGAAGAATTGGCGTTTCAGTAATATATCTAACGATTTATTGATATTTGTAAACCTTATTTCTCCACCTAAATACAGCTTTGTAGGAGTTATTGCAATTTAGAACTTATTAAGTAAATAATAATTCATTCCTCCCTTTCTTCTCTCGTACTCTCCTCGCCAATTCTCTAGACGTGATCGATCTCTCGGATGACCAAGGGACAGTCAAGCACCTACACAACAATCTGTATGAGTACGGTGATTGTTACTGCAACGACAGAGAGATCCTGATCCTCATCAAAGTGGAGAGTAAGTTGAACCCACTTAACTTTGAAACTCCACATTTTTGATACTCCAGATTTATAAGAGGTAGTTATGAAACTGGAATAATAAGTGAGGTTATAGCTCATCGCGTGGCGGAATTTAAGTACAACACAATGTGTGAGTGATTAATTGCCGGAAGACAGCTCCGCCCCATTTCCATAATTAGAATAAGAGTAAAACGGTGTTGGCTCTGTTTTACTCAGCAAATAAAAATAGCTTAATTGTTACTTTTCACGTTGGAATAATTTTATTTAGCTTAAAACATACTGAAACCAAAATAAAGGTATGTTATATTAATATAATTACATACTACAATTATACATTATGAAATTTAATATATGTTTTGCACTATGTAGAGCTATTTTATTATTTGATGATTATATTATATTTATGATTTAAACGAGGATTTACAAATATTAAATAAAATTTATTAACAAAACGGTAAAGGAAAAGTTAAAGGAAAATTTATTCGTGGACATTTAGACAAAAAGGAGATAATATTAAAGTAAGTTTGCGTAGAGGAATTTTAAATTATTCATAAATAATTTTAAAATTTGTTTGCACTTAGTTTGTAAAAAAATATTTATTATTTGTTAATACTTTATTAAAAATTGATTATGTAATGCAAAGACCATAGAGTAAGAATTATTAGTCTATGGCAAAGATAAAGACAAAGACATAATCATGCGAAAAAACTGTTTTTAATGTGTTTTTTCATATATTCTTTACATTTTTCAAACATTTTATGTAACTGTTTTGAAGAAGAAAACTAAATGATTGAAGTTTTAATGATACATTTTCGTTATAGTTTTCGCATGCATTTAATACAGTTGTACTTACAGTTCATATAATTAGATCGTAAACTATGATACTATCGTTTTACTCATCCTCTAAAGATCGTAAGGTCGCCGATTGTTTGAACTATCATTTTACAGATTGAAAATTACTATTAAGTATTGTAAAATAATTGTATATAATACAATTATATAAATTTATACAATTGTAATAAAATTGTTAAAATACTATTGAGTATTACTATTTTATCTAAAATATTAACAGAAAAACAATGCGTATAGGTTCAAAGGTTGTTTACATCTTTTAGAAAATAAACTATACCATTAATTTTATTTTAAATGCTATTGTTTTTTATAAGGTAAACATTTTTAGATTTTAGCGTCGGTGTCTAACCACAGCTACCGGAAACATACAATAAATAATCTTTTTTAGACTGGACCAACTTTATTATAACCAGTCCAATGATTGACACAATACGACAGCCCTAACAGTTTACTACAGCCAGGAGTACGTTGCGAGTCTCGAACCACCGACCTACGAGTTTGTAGACCAATATGCTACGCTCTCCTTAAAATTATAGTTATCTGCAAGCTTTCTTATGATATGTTGGTCTAGTCTAATAAAGATTATTTATACGTTTATATGTTTCAGGTAGCTGTTATAGTTAGACACGCTAAATCAAAGCAGCCCTACCTTAAATACGAGGCTGACACATTCTCTTTTGTATTATTTTATTAATTAACGATAAAGCTTAAAAATATCACAATATATTTAATGATGTATTTTTGCAAATATTGTTATGTAAAATATCTCTATCTTTTTTTTTGGAAAAATTGATATATAGATATATATAGTTTGTAAGTCCATAACCTATGTGTATATTTCAAATGATGCCATACATATTTAAGCAAGATTGTGCATTATATACATACTTTGAGGTGTGTAAAACCAACTTTATTGCAGCCGTTGTGTCAGTCAGAACAATTAAAATTATTGACCATATATTAATACTACAAGATTTCAGTCAAATGTTTAAACACAGCAAAAATCAGTCCTCAAAATTGCAAAGGGACTCTTATACATTACATAAGTATAACACCTTATTATACACCTAGTATAATTAATATAGAATACATCCATTTTAGGATTAATGTTTCTATTGTCAATAATCATGAAGCTGTACTATTATCACAAACAATTAAATTAAATTGGCCATTGAGCATTGACTTGCATTGTCTGTGGAGCGATTAGAGGCTTTTGAAGAATTTCTATATATATAATATTCCTTCGTAATGGTTTAATACTGATATTATTTACCTTCTACGCTTCTATTCAGTTGATACAGTAGGTATTCATTCTTCTTTTAAGGGGCATGTGGCACAATATTCATTCTATTGTAACTTTGTATAATAATAATGTTCCACAATTCAGAGCTAATAAACTATAATTGTCTCCATAATGTCAATAATATTTGTTTAAGGTATAACATATACATAATATATTGTCCCCTACATATATACCTACTATGCCTAATTATTCTGTGTAGTAATAAAATTATTTAAACAAACGTTACGTACATTATTTAAGTACACAAATTCTTTTAACAGAACTATAACATAATATTAGTAGTAATACCTACTAATTAACATTGAGATAGAGGACTCTGTGGATAATTTTCTTGTTTTATAAAGAAGTTTTCTCAGAATTCTCGACTCAGATAATAAAAATGATTTTATAAGCAGATTAAAGTGATGTATGTCCGAGATTTCATATTGCCATATTACGTTACATTACATTACAAAACATGTATTTTGTTATCAATGATTTCAGAACTAATTGGTCATAATGGAGATGATGAAGTGATTTATGTACCTTTACTTGATGGAATCGAAGAGAACCAAGAATTTATAAGTAAGTGTGTAATTTGAACATCTATTTGAATATCATATCATGGTCATAAGCTAAATATGTACTATTAGTTTCTTTTAAAACACGTATAAAAAAGATACACTAATTCTTATAACTATTATTGTTATATTTGTTCTTTAATAGTTATGGACAATAAAAGTAAGAGATAATATATTTAAAGACATAACATATCTTTGTTCAT
Organism: Invenusta paracnida; assembly: GCA_036023295.1. Classification (NCBI taxonomy): domain Eukaryota; kingdom Metazoa; phylum Platyhelminthes; order Proseriata; family Coelogynoporidae; genus Invenusta; species Invenusta paracnida. The sequence goes on from JAYRBW010107991.1 coordinate 13,983, forward strand.
ATTAAAATAAATACCTAATTTATATTCTGACAATATTAAAACTCTGACAATAACTATTCAGAAAAATCCTGTTATATATTAAATTCATAATATATATGAAACAGTATATGAATTACTTTGATAATATCCTATATTTATAAATAAAATGTTATATTTAATAAAATATATATACTAAATTCGTTATATTATATATATATATTATATATAACGAATTATAAATTATATAAAAATGTAATAAGTCGTTGAAGTTACAATTGTATAATAAATACTTCATATAATATATACAACTGTGATTTTCAATAGAGTTCCAACCTACTCCGCATGTAAATGTATTTTTTACTTTTCCTATGTAAACTACGTAAACTACAGAAACATATACAAACTTATTTTGACTTCTAAATTAAAACAAAACTGTCGGTGAATTTAAAATATATATACACATTTTACACAATACGTAATATATATATAAGCAGCTGCAGGTATCCTTGCCACACGAATGCACCCGATGTAACATCCGTATTATTGTATCTGTATACTTGATTTTATGTTACTATTGGTGATGACAAATACAAAAGATCGACATAGTTTTTGTCTGATCACGTTATACATACACACACAGATAAAGGGATGCAGATACAGGGAAGTAGACTAGTTTAACTTCTTTCATCTTTGTTGCCTCCGGAAAGGAGTGATCTGATGCTGACTTTTCTTATCAGGAAGAGGATCAAAAGCTGTTAAGGTTATGAACGTTGATCGTATCCTTTTACTGTGTAAGATCAGTTATTTAGAAAAAAATGTTTACGCTGCATTTATGCATATTATCGAAGATTATTTTTTATTTATAGAACATTTATTCATATTTTTCTGTGGTACAAGCACTTAATATTAGTAAGTTATACAACACTTGTAAGTTAGTATGATATGTAATAGTTTGATATATTTAAATTTGAAAACTTTCTTTGTATTCATATATTCCATATACTGTTACAGTTGAAAATAATTAAGTTAAAAAGATAGTACGGAATGATGCTCATTAAATGATAGGAAATTATGCGTGCATTCTTCAACTATTTAGTGATAGATTTACTATAATATTATAAGAAGTCTAATTTATCGTACTTAATTTGAGTCGTCTCCTAATAAATTACGATTTCTTTTTATTTTACGTTGTTTATAGAACGTCTTAATCCAACCAAAACAGGCCTCCATAAAAAGAGGAATGGATCACTGAGAAGACCTTCGTTGATGGATTCCAAAGGTAGCAATTCATCTCGAAGAACCTCAATACGAACACCAAAACCAGATGCCCTGCTTATGAAAAAACTTAAAAAATGATTTACTTATATAATATATCTTTATATAGATTATTGCTATGTTTAGCTTTAAATACATCCATATGTTTACCCGTGTGACATAAAAGTCTATATTATATTGGTTCATGCAACATTATGGTGGTGTATTGTCACTATGTTTATTTATTATACTAATGCATTTATTGTTTTTTATTTGATATATGTAGTATCGTTTTGCAAGATTCTGACTTATCTCATTTAAGGACAGAAACTGTAATTAATATTTACATATCAATGCTATACTGTGATATCATATTATTCTATTACACTGTTGTATATATTTTTATACCTACTTCATAAGTATTTATTTATTATTTTAATTGTTACCTCTTATCAAAATACAATACAAATAGATATTATTAACAATTTTCTAGTTTGGTTTTTAACAATATAAAACGAGGATTATAGAAGTATGTTACAGTATGGATGTGTACTACATTTTTTCATCATCAGTGGACACTCTAACAAAACATAATTCATTTAGTTAAATATTGTAATTGAAAACATATCAAACACCACAAAACTATATCTACTCCAGCAAAATTTTCGTCAAACTTGTTTTTAATCTAATTTTATTAGAATTAGGCTTTAATCATAATAATTGATATATAATATTATAAAATATATATTAAATAATCGATTGATAGAAAATTTATAAATCCTTTTAAAGTTTAGCATCTAGCTTAATTAAAACAGTTAGTAATATGGTTAACACTAAATAAGCGTGTCAAAATCACAAAATAAAATAATCAATTTCTTAAAATAATATATTACTGGAAATAAATCGCAATTTCGTCAGTCAAAATATCATATGTACCATAATTATCATTGTTATATTGACTGTACGTAGTTACAGTATTCAAGTGGTTAGAGCGGACTAAACTACCAAACATATGAAAAACAGTGCACAAAATAAAAGTATGACGTTTATTTTGAGAAAATATGGATAATTGTTGATAGTGAAAAGTAATCAAACATGGAACAAAAAAATTAAACATATGTAGCGTAAAAATATCTATTCAAATGGGACTATATTACTAATACCAAAACGGAAATTATAATATACAAATCATATTATTTACAAAGATACACATAAAAGCTTTAATTAAAAGAAATAATAAGTAAAAATGTTAACATGATACGGATAAGTTTTAGTTTAAAAATTAATATCAAATACAACTATCCAAATATTTGTGTTCGCGAATATTGCACATTTACAAAAGCTGTTTTCATAAAAAATATTACACAGACATCCCCGCGTGATAAGATAAGAGCTTCCACTTGCTTAATAATAATGTATATTATACGCTACAGCAGTATATATTTTCCAAATCACTTTGGTTACAAAAATATATAAATTGGTTATCTTGTGCAAACAGAATCAAGTTTGTTGTAATACTAAAGCAATAAAGAATCTGAATTTTTTAATAAAACGCTATAAAACAAGCTATAATAAATGAATGTGAAAGTCCAGGCAGAAAATCGTAATTTAAACTATTTACTAATAGGTATGTATTACAAATAATCGATTAAATGTAAGTAAGTAAATATACTAGTTAGGTAATGTCCAGTATTAAACATCTACCGACACATAGTTTCCGTAGGCCGGTCTGTTGACAATTTTAAGCATAGTTCCCAGTTGGTTGCCAGGGCCAACCTCAAAGGTACGAGGGAAATCTGATTCCTTAGGTCGGCGATAAAGATTGTGAAGCGTCTGCTCCCAATGTACAGGGGTTTTCACCTAAATAGGAATAAATCTAGTCAATAAATACTGAAATGTTGACGTGAGCGCGTAAGCTTTAAATTATTATTTAAATCTTTAAAATAATAATTTTTTAAACATAAAAAGGACAAGTAAATAAAACCTATATTAATTTTTTCGCAAAAGAGCTTATAGCACATAATGAAGATTTGTAAAATTAGTAAATTTATTCAATATTATCTAAACTAAATGTTTGAGTAAAAACATGTATGTTATTGGAGCTGGACTATTGCATAAAACACAAATAGCAAATAGCTGATAATTTAATAGCTAATAATATTAAATAATAAAACTATTAAAAACCGTTTCATAAAGAACTATAAAATCATAGAGTTGTACATTGTATAATGATAATCATTACTCTATGTATTAAATAATAGTTAGTAACTATTAAATTGTAAGTATGTAGGTCAATAATGGATGTCTTGTATGAAAATAGAAAAAAATCGAATTTTCATAGGACGGATGCCAATCAATGCATAACAGATATATAATAAATATAATGTTATTGAGTTGGAATGTATAATTTATTCACTATTTCCTAACAATAATATTGCCTACTAGTACTATACATACCATATAGTTTTACATTAAGAAACATGTCTTTAATTTGTAGTCAAAAGCTAATATTTTAATCGAAATTCACAGTAACAAAAATATTTTATTTGGTCGCTTTGACGACGTAAAAGATGCCAAGAAACAAAAAATGGAAGCTTGAGAGAAAAAGATTGATCAATTGTCTTCTTCTATTGTCATCAACATTGATCTGAGCGGGAATTGCTACATCAACTGGATTATCCTCAAAAGAACCGACGTTTTCCGGAACACCATCAAAGCGAATGCACAAATTGTGCAATTTTATGTGCAGCATTTAATGATTTCGCAGGCATATACGGGAGATTGTACACAAATCGGTGTTTTCAAGACAGTAAATCGTTGCTTAAGTAATCCAAATGATCGTTCAATGATTGATCTAGTAGATTTATGAGCATTGTTGAAATTGATTTCTGCTTGATTATTTGCAACACGAACAGGAGGAATCAACCACTCGTTACACGCATAAGCCGAGTCTCCAAGTATCACTGCAGAAGAAAAGGGGCGCCAATTTTGTTCCAAAAGTTGATAGGGAAGAGTATTTCTAAACACTTGCGAATCCTGAACACTTCCAGGGAAACGCGCACTACAGTAAAAATATTGAAAATATGGACCACACACAAACACTGCAATTAATATAGAATGGTTTACAAATTGAAACTCATTACAGGCCTCACAGCCCTTGGCAACATAAAAATAGATAAGAAAATAGGATATGTTTAGTTAAAAAATAGTAGTTTCACACATGTTTACATACATACACACATATACACCCCCGCCAGAAAGTAACGCCGAACCCTACAATTTTTATATTTCTGTGTTTATTTTCAGAATTTTCTGCTAAATATAACAACTCTAGGATATTTAATTTAATGTTTGAAGTTTTTTGCAATACTTTAGA
>JAYRBW010108002.1:0-18591 GCA_036023295.1 Invenusta paracnida
TGACGTAATACAGTAGCGACGAGCTCACGGGAACAAATAAGACTAATACAATGAAATCAATATCATATACACGAACACAAACAAGATTAAAATTGAAAGAACAGAAAGATACTAGGTGAAAATTTTTAAAATAAATATACATAATAAAAGCCCCACAAAATAGAAAATAAACATACCACAGTCATTTCGCTCACCCGTAACATACCGTTTATAACAGCCGCAATGATAAACTATAGCGGGTATATCTCTTTTTCATTCATTGTTGGGGATTTTTCTTTTATAAGTATGGCTTCTGCAATTCTTGTGTCGTATTGTCGTATTCCTTTGTACAGGATTTGTAGCGATGATTCTTGGATACCATTGACGCATTGGTGAGTTGCTTCTGCCGTTGACCCTCTATTATGCTCCTTCCAGCGTTGTTGAAAATGTCGGCAAGTGTAGCCGACGTAGTGACCTTGACAGGTCTGACAAGAGATTTCGTAAACACCGTTGGATTTTACTAACGAAGGCCACTTTATTGATTCTGGCCTTATTGTTGCAAATCATACTTAGTTTTTCGGTGTGTATTGCAGTTCTTATATTGGTATTTCTCCCTTCGTTTATTCGTTTGACTTTCTTCAAAACGTCTTCTGTTTATTTATCTACCCAAGGAAGTGTTAACGTGGTGGTAGTATTTTTTTCAGTGTTCTCGCTTCGTAAGTTTTTTGTTCGTTTAGTTTTTCTTTTGTATTTGATATTGATTTCTTCAATAATTTTTCTAGCTATTATTGGTTTTTATAGAGTATATTCTTGACTGTCCTTAGTTCTTGTTTACTTTTTTCATCTGATGGTATTCGTAGGTATAGCTATGCTGTACAGGGATGCTATATAGTATGCTGTATATTGATAGCTGTAGCTAATAGTGTGAGCATGTTTACATTGATAGTCTATAGAAATTTGAATTCTTTAAATCAATTTAAATTTGGAATAGTATCAATGTAGCTATTGGGAAGATTAGTATCTTGTAGCGGGGCGTACAACTTGCCGTTATTTTTTAGTGGAGAGGCGATATTTGCTATAGCAATCAACTGTACTCCTTTTTATATGATTTATCTTTAGTTTATAATAATAATAATAATATATAATTCATTGGAGACTACTGTTGACTGAGTTGCTGTGTTGATTTTTTCAACAGATAAAATATTTTATTTGCAATTTTGAAATATTGTATTGTGACCTTTATGTGTTGGTTCAACACACGGTAAAGTGTTTGTTTAAAAAATTTAATCTATACTTAAGTGTAAACATAATTTATATCAAATCATATCTAGTGTGAAATAATTGTTAACATAAGGTGTGAATATAATGGTGATATTTCTGCGTATTTCTGTACATGCGTGCTTGAAGATAAGAACCTATATTGTGCAGTATAATATATTAAACTTGAATTAATTTTGATTAAATTAAATAATATTTCTTTTACATAATATATATAGTATATAGTTTACGATTTGAATTATTGATTATGTTTACTTTTATTTGTATTGTGTATATACTGTCCTAACAAAATGTGCATTAAGGCTATCAGAATACATAAAGAAATAATCTCAGTTAAATTAAGTTGTCATATCAGCATTTTATGTTGCTCTGACGCATTTATATGGCCTGGACGCATTTGATACGACTTTGTCAACATTTGATCTGACGAACGCGATTTTTAAATTCAAATCTCAGCCATCTCATTTTGATCTGATATCGACGCATTTGTTCTGTCGCCCGTCTATATTTGATTGGGAAAACATATATTAATTACATTTTAATTGATTAATATATTATTGATTATATATAGTTATCGGGCTATTTTAAAACAATTTTTTATAAATATTAAATTTGATTCTTAAAATCACCCAGCAACTAATTAAACAAGTTTGTTGTAAACAATTGCATATATAATGTTTTAATCCTATTAATTTATAAATGATTTAATCTAGTATAGAGTGATTTATATATAACATATTTTATTTTCCTCAAAATATTATAAATTTCAATTTGTACTAAAATAATGTAATGGACTATTGCAAACGTTTTGATTTGAAATATTATAATACTGTTCTATTTTGTTAAAATTTAGTTTTTACATAATAAGATCGAATTGAAATATGTTGGTTATAGAGACTATACTTTTAAAATATGTCATAGTTACAATCGATTTATACGGCCAGGTAACTTTAGTATACCTATGCATAGCATGTATATATTGCCTCCAATCTCTTTTCGTTTTATCAGATGGCGGGCTGCTATTGGTGGGCCTCGGTCCCCGGGCGGTATAGGAGAGCAAATCGAGCTGAACCTGTTTCGTCGGGATCAAGACGTCTGTCATCTCTTTGATCCGGTTGATCTGGACCGATTAGCCTGGTGTGACTATTGTGCTGGACACATTTGGGGTCTGGGCTCGAAGGCCTGTCATCGTTGTCGATGTGAGTACTGGAGGCAGTGGAATTCTTACTCCCTGGCTTCGCTTTCCTGTTATAATGTAAAAAAGCTAGATAAACCAGTGCCATAAAGACCGAAGGTGACTACAAACTCTACGATGATTACGAGTTATTGTTGAAATGGACATACAAGTACACCTGAATATTATCAAATGTTACTTTTTATAAATATAAACCACATTTTTTTATGATACTTAATATCTCACCATGTTGGTTACAAAATGGTATAAACACATTTTACTTAATCAAAAGTAAAATGCTTTCCTTTAATTTAAGATAAGGCAGTATTATTAATGTATCAAACAGTAAATGTAATAATATACTATGTATTGAATTTAACAACCAACTTTATCTGTGTATAAAATTTGAAATTAATTTCATTATTGATTGCTGAGAATAACATAAACATATATCATCACACAATATGTTATTTTTATTAGATAGTAGATGTTCATATTTTCCTGTTTACTGTATATCTTCGTCTTTATACAATAATTGAATAATATTTCAAACTTCCTTCGTGTTTGCAAATTATTTTCTAACTGAATGATATTATGATGTGCATAGTATAGTGAAGTTATCTTCTTCGCACGTTTATAAGAGTTAAATATCCAATTTATTGATTCCATAAAGATTTACATCTAATTTTAATCTGGGGTTGTCTTCAGACATTGCTAATACGTATTATATTTTATAGTGAGCCAAATTTTTACTGTCGAGATGCACACTAGTATGACTCATTTGGGGTTCATTAAAGACCCTGTGGTCAATATTGCTGTACAATATAGATTATAGAGTACTGTTATATTAGTCTTCAGGACATCTGGTAAGTACAGTTGCATACAGGAAGCTAGTATGCATTACTTACCAATACTTATGAATAGTCACATAGAAATGTGAACATATTTCTTGTTACTTGAGGGCGTGCTATTTGGGAGCTTATGATTTCGTTCTGTCTTCATCTTAACTTCATTATGAGTGTACATAGAATTGAAATATATTATTGATTCGTCCTGCAAGACCCAAGAAAACGAAACTACATACAATATTTCTCATATCGATTGATCGAGTTTTTGGATTGAGTAGGCGAGTGAAAGTGAAGAAAACAATAATAATATGTCTGCTATAGTCGCTTGTGTTGCGTATATGTAATGTCAGACGGTGTAATATAGACGTCTACTTTGCCTACTTGTGTAATCGCACTTGTTTTTATTGACCCCTTTCCAATACTTCCAATTAGTAACGCTCTGACTGTAACTTGATTCCAGACTGTTCTATTGAAGTAGGCTGTTATAATATGGTATAATTGAATGGGAACCAGTTTAGTTTTATCATAATTCTATGTACATAATAATATATAAGTTATTCTTGTCTTTTTTTCATATAAAAAAGATATATATATGTATATAACATAGAATGATAGAATACCCACATCAATGAAGATAAGGCTGCTAGATTGTAATCAAATGTACTTCATATTGTAGTCAAGTGCAGACTAAATTTTACACCGATAGTACTTCTCTGGACATATTTACTTAAATTTCTTTTCCGCAAAGACGGAAGTTTTGTCCTGAGCTTGTACTTATGTATGCTCTTTGCTATGTGTACTCAAAATATGACATTCTTATATGTGTTACATTCCAGTTGTCGGGTATCTTTGCTTATTTTAAAGGGTACCACCTAGTGCCTGTAAATATTCTAACTGTAAATCTTACAACACTGTAATAGATATTAATACATATACATATTGCGTGTTTTGACAAAACTGTAACGTGGTTTTCGGATGGAGCATTACAAAACAAGTTGTGTCTATGAATTAACATGTAAAAATTGGATTGTGCTATGATTTTATGGGCATACAATATTTAGTCTATAAAAATCATTCCAATTTATACCTGTTATGGTAGTGACCTAAACATGTGTTGATTAATTCTTATTACACTCGTGCAAATATTTCAAACTGTTAATTTAGGAATAATGGATTTGTAAATGTTATTTTAGGAAATTTGAAGTGCATACTATTCTTAAGCAAGAGGTTTTAAGGGATGCAGTTATGTTTTACGATCACGTGTTATATGTTATATGTTATTTTTTTAATATATATTTATTACTTTTTTAATAATATTTAGAGTAGGCAACGTGTTTATCGTTTTTAATTATTAAACCAAAATTTACGAAAGTTTCCATTTGTTCACCAATACGCTTTATTTGTCTCTAATTTTTTTGTCAATAATAAATATTTCCGTTTTGCACGAAAATATGAGTTTGTTAATTTGTAGTCTTATGCTCAATTACTATATGAAAAACTGTTATTTTCCACTAACCCTGTTCTAATAAAACTAATGTTTCATTAATTTATTTTATCATAAATTATAACAGTATTAAAAATAATAATACTGGTGAATCAAGTTGATCGAAATCGTATCGAAATATAATTTATGTGGTACGGAATTTGAACAATTTAAAAACAAATAATGGATTTTTTAAATTGTAAGATAATTTACTCCTTTTTAAGCATTTTGTCTACATAAATTAGGACTAATAAATGAATTTAACAATAATTGATTTTCTGACACCGGTCTGATATATTGCATAAAGTCCACATAATTAAAAACCTTTTTCTTAAGCGATATTATAAGAAACATGTGGAAACTGTTATTATATTACTGTATAAAGCTGAATAGTATTTATTTTCATTAATATATTGGTTTTGAATTTGCAGACTGTCAACTGACTTGCCATCTACACTGCTGTGATCTGGTCAATGTTCCCTGTATCACAGCCTCCATCGAGGATCAAATCAAACACGACCCACTGTCTGAATGGGTAAGTCATGCTCATTGCATACGTATATCGTCTCTCATTAGTCAACTGTTTTCTGTAATTTTTTAATAAATTGTTTTTTACTTCATAATTTGTTAGCGTTATTTATTTTACCATTTATACATTTTCTAAGTGTTTCTTTATATCCGTTTCTCTTTATTTCAATAAATGGTTTAAAACCTTACATAGGATGGCTTATTACTTTACTACTAATTTATTTTATATTAACATTTAGTCTAGATGGTAATTATTGACTGGTGTTGTGTGAGGGAATTAAGTCATTTCCTATAACTTAGTTAACGTTATTATGTAAATCAGTATGCAAAGTATAGTCTGTGCAGTGTTTTGGTATATTATGTAAGTCACTAATTCGGCACAAAGGTTGTTTATTTAATTATCCTTCCTTGACCAATCAACCTTGTTCCATGCACAACTCGAACATAGAATTGTAGTTAGCTTATCATTAATACAGTATTATACAGACATTTCCTTTTACATGTTACTTTGTATTACCCTGCAAGTGCTTGTACATGCAACGGGGGGAATAGTCTTATTCCGTTTTTGGATTGGTCGGCTTCTGTTTCGTCTTCATTACTTCTTGACTTTTCATCTACCATAATAAGGAAACTGGGCGAGGTCTACTCTATATTATGTACTTGTATGTTTGTGCGTGTGTGCTTGTATCTTTCTATCTGTATGCAGCTTTCGTTTATCAAATTATTATTGGGGGAGGGGTAGAGCGGGCGGAAGGAAGTGTAATGAAGTCACTTTTTATGCACTTTTGGGCTGTACTTCACCCTGTATAGTATACTTCGTGCATAATGTGACTAACATGGCGACTATTTAACCTCTCCGCTTTTAAATCCGCCATTACACTGGTTTTCTACGACAAGGAGCATACTATTAACTTATTAAAAGGTTATGTACCATGCAAGATTGTGTTAAATCAGAAGTTTGTTCACCTATCATTGAATAAAGAGACTATCCATAAAAAGAACTAACAGAACTAAAAACAGAACTAATTATAGTTTCATGTATTAAAGATTCATTTGTGTTGGAATTAGTGTAACTACTTAATGATTTTCCCTATGGTAAGTAGAGATTTTCTCTGGTTTACATATTTTGTTGTACATTTCTTTTGATATATTATTTGATATTAATGCAAATATTACTTACGGTTATATGGTGACGACAATCTTCCGTCATATATTTAGGAATAAGCATGTGAATATTTTATGTTGTGTTATTCTTTACTTTTATCTTTAATGAAGAGTTGTACCAAGTTACTGTTCTAGAGATATACTATTTAGATAGAACTATTTAAACTAAAACGTCATCGTAAGAAGTGAACACTTTTAATGATTTTTATATACTTAATGACACATTTATAGAGGTTATATTTGTTACATCCAATTGAAGTTAATATTACTATATACTGGTAGTATATGTAGTATAGGACATATTAGGTTAATGGATTTTTGTTTTCATGTAATTTTGAAAAGAAATTCATAGATTACTGATTGAGAGATTTTATCTAATGTAAATATTTAATTAATGTATTTCTAAATATCAATTTAAAATTTTTTTCTCGAAACGTAATTTTATTATTTATACTGCATAGTTTTAATGATGATTATATATATACCCTAAGGTTGAATGTGTTTATTTTTTTAATTTGACTATATTCATAAGAAAATACAATACATTTATAAATATAGACCTCTGATTTACTATTTAAAATCTTTGTTTGTTTTCTTAAATAAATGCAATTGTAATAACAAAAATTGTAACAAATATTGCAATTTAAGATTTAAAATCTAAATAAAAGAGAATGCCATTTTACTTATCGTAGACAATGACAATAAATATAGCTGAAGTATAAATCGGTTTAAATAATTAATAAAACAATGTATAGCTATTAATTAAAAATGAAAAAGACATGCTTGCATGGCAAAAAAATAGAATTTGAAATATACAACAAATTACTATAGATGATGATCAGATGCCCAAAAATATTTTTGTTGAAATTAGGTGCCTATAATTTGTCGCTAACTAACAATGATGAAGAGATAAGTAAATTAGATATATTTTATTAAATGGAACTGAAAATTAAAAAAGTGTTCAAAAAATTAATCAAAAGATTATTAAAAACCTGAAATAAATTGTCAGAAGAAAGTGTTAATGAAAATAAAACAATATTTAACAATGAATTGTGATTCTTTACAGCTGATAATTTATAATTTGTTCACTTTTCAATTTTGACACTTTATTATTGTATATTGCCATTTAAAATAATGTTTAACTTACACTGTTCTGTTATTCACACAAATAAGTTTTGAGATCTCTAAATCAAGAAATTCTCCTGAATTTACTATGTTGTAATATCATATCAATATGGAATTATGTTTATTATCGTGCACTGTATAAATAATCTGTTATGAGTTCATATATTAATTATTCAATTTTTAATCGTTTGTATATAAATTTATTTTTGAAAAACTATATATAATACATATTCACTATTAAAAGTAACTAATTTCAACATCCATAAATAATTTTATTTCGACGTTTATGTACAATGTTGTCGACCTATGTTATTGATTAAAATAGGTTTGTATCAATAAAATGAAATAGATTTAATTAAATACAAAACTTTTACTAAATCTATAACAGTAGGATGTGCAGGGTACACATTCAAAATCTCATATAGATATCTTCATCAATTTTCTAAAAAAAAAATGAACATGAAGATGCACGATTTAAACATTATGGATATAGCACGCATACTTCCTCTTAAAACTGCCTTGATATGTTTAGTAGAATTATTTTAAGTATATTTATAAAGCTAACTTCTCTGGAGATATGTTACCCAACATTTCCTGTTAATATTGATGCACACTATCACGTGATTAAGTTATTAAGATTCAAAATAATTATTTTAAAAGTATTGAGACAAATTTATTCAATAATGTATTTTCTAAAGAAAGTAGCTCGAGTTACTACTAGAAGAATAGCTGAATTCAGTTTTGGATCATAACCAAATAAGCATATGCACGGTTAAATTGTATATAAATATTGTTATAATATAATGTCTATAAATATTTATTATAGTAGTTATATTGTAGTGTATGTTGTTCTATTGTAGTATTTAATTGTGGTAGAGAAAATGATTTAATGTAAATAGAAAGACAAATATAGTTGTACAAACGTGGCCGATTATACACTTCTTGTTTTAATCGGTTATATTTACAATTTGTACGTATTTTTTAATTTTTCTGATGAAGAATGTGTATATTTGAAAATGTTGGAAAATAAAGTGTTTCTACAGGTGTTTGTTTTTCTATTTTAGTTGTATTGTACGAGTAGTATTTCTTTTATGAATTTATATTTTAATTTTGTTATAATCATTTTCTGAGGACACATTAATTTATTACACTTAAATTTAGAATAGGTATCATTAAAACTCTATTGAAGTATTAGTTAATTGTATTATGGAAACATCTTTTATTACCTGCATAATTGATTTAATAATTGATTGTTCTCTATGCAATTCAATAATGTCATTTTTATATGTGCGTACAAATATTTTTTCTTGAAAATATTGAGTGATTGATGACATGACTCTTAATGTTCAAGTGTGTCTCATCATATTATAAGGATATTACTTATGCTGTTGTATGCTCGCGCGACCGTTCAGTATTTGCTCTTGTGTTCGATCGATTGTTTATTATTCAGTTGTATATATGTATATATTGTTATGATAAATGAGCTTAGATTTAGATTAGTAATTTATGAGATTAGTAATTATTTTAAATTTGAAAGATGTTTTAAATTGGTATATTTTGAGTTTGTCTGTTAATCTAAGAGTTGTTCAGGGATTAATTGTGTTTTGTTGTGGAATGTGAGATGATACTTCTGAAACTGAATTTCTACGGTTAAGTCATGAACTAGAATTTCTAATTTAAATATTACAGGGACAAAAATTAAGTAGGATTGTTTAATGAATTTAATGAAGGATTTAACTGAATTTCTACGGTTAAGTCATGAACTAGAATTTCTAATTTAAATATTACAGGGACAGAAATTAAGTAGGATTTTTTAATGAATTGACTTTTTAAAATATTAAATACAACCTTTTCGATAGTTTCTTTTTGTTTATTTGACATTTTTATCCGTAGTTATTCTAAAATTAATAATTACTGACAACAATATCTAGTCATTCCATTTGTAACATATACCTGTGAACATATTTATTTCAATTTAGTAATGTAAATGAATGTATCGTTTATTATTGGTTAAAACATCAAAATAATGAATTATATAGTATGCACATACTGTACATAACTTAAAATGTCAAGTTCCCCTTTATTTTCCTGTGCAGTCAAATGCAGACAACGAAGTCGCCCCAACTGAGTCATGCTCAACAAGCAGCAAGGGGAGTGCAGAGGGTGCCAGTCCCGTGGTAATCATGCGACGTGGTCCCTCCTCCAGAATGATCATCATGCCACCGGGTGGTCCTGTCCCTCGGTTTTCCTTCCTCCATCCCGCTACCGTCCCCACCGCCCCCGCCACTGTTGCCACTAACAACGGTTCTGCACTGTCGACGACAGCACTAGTGTCAGTAGGAGGGGGAGAAGAGGTGGAAAGGTGTACAAGTGGTCGTCTGACATACGACTTCAGCTCGTTGGACCGCGATTCCATCAAGCAGTTTGATATCAATGTGGACGAGGATAATTCAGCTGCTAGTACTCCCTGCAAGGTACATACGTACTACGCATTATTTTCTATAGCTCTTCCTCAGGGTGCAGTGGTCCAAAAACTTCTATCACTTAGCATAAATGTTTATTTCATGATAGTGGCACTGATTTTAAATTTACAAAGAAGTTTTACTTTAATTGATTCTAAATTTATTGCAATGGATGTCTCTAGTCTTTATCCCGTATCGGTATGGTATAAAAGAGAGCAATAAATCATTTGCAACTGTAAAAAGCCTCGAAAACAAATTGCGAGATGTGTTATATGATGATTTTTCACACACGCGTAAAATAAATTTCGTGGTCATAATATAAACTGTTGACAAAGGGCACTCTTTTTCACCAGAAGAGGTTTTGATGCCCTAACGATCGTGCGGTGATGTGAAGATGCAGTTGATAAATCTGTAAGGAATTCGCCGAATTTTAGAAACAGGAGGACTATCTTAATATGAGTTCGATATTTCGAAAAGTACAATGATAAGGAATATGAAAGTTGACTTAAAATACAAAAGTTATAAGCCCATGAAAGTACATTAGTTATCTCTTGATGACCATTCAAACAGTGTTAACCACTGCCATTGATATATAAATATAACAATGTCAGATGCATAGAAGATTTCTTTCTTAGTGACGAGTGTGTGATTTACGAGGAAAGCAAAGGGTTATCAATATCAAAGCTAATCCTAATTTTTTGAACAGTCAAAGCCCAACCTACCAAAAGTTATCGTCTAGCGATCATATCAGCTAGACACTTAATTAAACCTTTCTTTATTTATGGTGGTGTTACTACATAATTTTTTATTAATTTTTTGAGTGACGAATTCTTATCTGTTTTACGCGCGAAATAGGAAGATATCATTTCCAACAAGATGGCACACACAGCTCTAATAACACGAGCATTTTTAAATACAAATTTTCCAACCACATGGGTTGATAAACATGGACCCACCCCATGGCTAGCTTGAAACCCAGATAATACCCTGTGGAAACTATTGAAGCCCAACATCGTCGGCACAAAGTGGGGACTAGCTGAGCTGGAGAATGGTCTTATTCTTCAGGAATAATATATTCAATATTTATGCAGATTTTCGTTTGGACTGACACCAATTAATGATCGTAGTTTCAGACGATTGCATCTTTGATAAATTTGTGAATTTCTAACGCGTTAACTGTATTTTTCAGATATTCATGATATATTTCTTTTTAAAAATTGCTTAATAATGAAACAAAATATGCTTCTATGGATAGAAAACGAATATAATCATAATGTTTCTTTTGAAAAGTTTTAGAGACTTTAGACCACTGAGTAGATTTAAAGATTCAGACTAGTTGTTTTTGTTACGAATTTCACAATATAAAAAATTAAATTAAATTGTCATTTCTTATGAGTGTTAACTTTACGATTAATTAATTACCTTTCGAAAATGCAGGAAGGATTACCTCACTTTGAAAATGCCACGTGGACTCAGTCGAAGGAGAAACTAATGCAATCTATCAATGTATTCAACCTGAATGACCAAGGTCTTTTTGTAAAACTGGTAAGTTTTTCTAAAATCACATTATCCATTATCTTACTAACGAGGATATATTTTTTTCTCTTGCTTTATTATTCGCTGTACATTTAAATAATTTATGCCTGTAATCTTACATTTTAGTAATCGTTATTGTTTAGCTTTACAATTGTTTAATAAGTAGTAGATTTCTTTATTAATTATTTGATTTTAATTGAATATAATAAGGCGTACAACGTACAATAGACCCTTCAGTTTATTGAACAATCTTTCAGCATTATATTAATAAATACGATTTGCATATTTAAGGCGAAGGTTACAATAAATAATTAGCGTTACTTCAGAGTTAATTAGTTTTTAACTGAATTTGTCATGTGTCTTGAGGTTAATAAGACCTGTCCCAATTTCCTTACTTAAGTTTAATTACATTAAAAAATTATGTTTCACTACTAATTTGTATTATTTAACTGATACTTATAGCATACTAACCTAACATTCGTTTTCAATACGTAGTTTTATTGTTTTCTGCTTTGTATTGTCACTCACTTTTATCGATTTCTCCGCTAGTCGGACAAAGGTCACGACTGTCTGGGTTCTCTGCGCGTCCACATCAACTTGATCCGACCAATAAAAATGTTGTTGACAGCTCGGCCGCCCTCCATATACGATGTAATTGGTGGAGAGGATGAGGATGGAGGAGGCACGGCGAGTGCCGAGGTGGGCATGAGTGTTCTCGGTATGACCTCCTTCAGACTACCTCGGGGTACCACAAAGCTTTTGCATATCAGCAGGTCTGTGCCTCATTTCCTTATTTATAGTCTTAAAACTGATATCAGTCAACTAATTTTTTAAATATATTATTTTGTATTTGAATTATCACTAAAAGCCGGTTTCAGCATCGCTATCGTTTATCTAGTTTCATTTGTCTGATTGACTTGACTATTAAATAGTTTCGTACATAGGATGTTCTCTATTAACTCTTTCTTTCTATATTAATATAGTTTATAGTTAGATTTATCCTTACGTAATATATTAATAGCTTATAAGTAATTATCTCTCGTAATGAAATCATATATATTTTCTACATTATAAAATAAGATTGTTGTTCAATTGGTAATTGCTGTGGTATTAAAATGAACCTTTTTAAATGTGGCAAACAAATATGACTGAAATTGGAAAATTTAAGTCCGCGACTTGCCGGGTTTTTATACTATTCGAAGAAAACTGAATTCAGTTTAATTGGAAACGCAAATAAGCTCACAAATCGGGATACTTACGCGCGCGAATATACATTGTGCAGAATTATAAATATATTTAGAATTGATAAAGTCTCCCGTTCTCTTCTGCAGCTGCACGACGGCACAACGGGTTATTTCTTCTCTTCTGCGAAAGTTCCGTATTAACGACAATCCGCACAAATTTGCTCTTTATGAGCACACTATTGAAGGCGATAAGGAAGGTGAGTTTTACACATGCTGAATATATGACTTTATGAGAAGAAAATTAAATATTAAAAACTACCAATAAATAATACACATTGTCTAAAACTACTCGCTTTACATCATTTGTCATGTTTTTATTTTCCTATAGTAATTATCACCGTTAATCGTAAATTCAGGTTATGCGTTTCCTGTATACTTCATTATTTGTTGCTTGTTATAAATATCTAATTTTTACTATAAGAAAATGAAATACATATTGTTATTTGTTTTTATATATCATTTAGAAAATATTAAATATGACTTTTAAAAATATGAATTTAAAAATATGATTAAACAAAATTTAGGTTTTTATTTAGTTATATTTGACAAGCTTAACATATTTTGTCTGTCCCCCTAAACGTGCACAATATCGTTTTTCCTGTTTGCTTCATTTATGAGATTAATTGTGCCATGCATAATACAGCCCATTAGGTGGCTCTGCAGACTGCTGTAGAACCTGTAGAGCCAGCTTTTGTAAGACGTGCAGAATTGAATACACCTTTCAATTTGTTTCTGAAATACATTGAACTCCGTCACAGGATCTATTTCTTTTTTCTTTAAACATAACTATTTTCACTAATTTATTGAGACTTTGGATAATATCGAATCCTCACACCTCTTATATATTTCTTTACCGATTCCTGTTGAAATGTTTACTGAAGTGTATTCAAGTTTACTCAAAATGTAGAACTTTTATTTTAATTCCCAACTTTATCATCAGATTGATTTGGTAATAGGTGATATACTGACTGATATGTATATTCATGGTATTTCTCGAGACAAAGATAGCTCTTGACCTACAGTTTTTAATTTAATTTTAAAATACATTAAATTCAAGATTGGTTTTTATAGTATTTAAAAAAAGAAGCCTTCGCTTTTGTTGATTCTTTGAATTTAAATAATCAAATAGATTTTCAATCTAAACACAGTTTTATGTAATTTTTCCTTTAGTATCCTTTAGTAAACTTATCAATAATATATACTGGATTTTCTTTACATAATGTTAGGCAATCAATAAGTAAATGATATTTTTAATAATAATATTAATTGTCTAAATAATTTTTTTCATTGAAAATTTCGTTTTAAGATATTCCCTATTTAGTTTATTTTTTAAAATTTAATAATATAGTATATTTCTATATTATAATGGATAGTCTTTTTTGAACCCCCATCGCCAGTTCGTGTACGTAAGTTGGCCGACACCGAATGTCCACTCCAGTTGATCCTCTCTTGGGCCGCGGACGGGGTGAAGGTGCTGAATGCCACTCTGGAGGTCAAGAGGATTGTACTTCAAGAAAATGAGACTGGTGATATCCAGGTTTGTGCTTGATGTCTCATCATTTATCAAAGTTAGTTAAATTAAATTTTAAACTAATTTCAATTAGTTATAATTATCTCTTTTTTGACAAAAGCTTGAACGTTATTTAAAATTTTGATTCTCTAGGTTTTTTCATAATTTTGTAGTTTGTAATAATATCCTAAGTGGACTGTTACGAATGTATTTTGATATTATTTAATTTGATTTATGTATGCTAGTGACCTATTTTTAAGATAGAAATGTATTACAATACTCTCATAAGATTTTTCTTATTTCATTTTCAGAGATAATATGTAGTTTTATATTTATGGCTGTAACTATATTAACTTGATTAAGTGATTAGTGGAATCTTAATAGTATATTATGTGTTTTAATTATAATTATAGACCTTCTGAGAGTTTCACGAACGTCACAACAGCTTTCAATGCTACAGTGCTTACTAGAGTCCCCCTCTATCTTCTTAGGCTAGAATACAACCTTCCTACTAATTCGATGGCAATTTCACGAACTGTCGTATGAGAAAATTTTGCGAATTTAAGAACCACGTTATAATTATATTGTTAACTTCTTTAATTTGACTATCGGAAGTATCTCTATCTATTTTACAGGCTGATATATATGCTTCTTTGTATATAATGTATCAGTGAATCAATGATTTATTAATTTAATAAACTGTCGTTTTAATTAAAATACTACTGAAAAGTAATAGATTTTCTGATACGAGTTCGTAAAATTATTGTGCTATGATCTTTCTTTTTCCGTAATCAAGATCACCTTTTCTTCTACTATTAATGTTACAACCCAACTTCTTTTGTGAGTTAGAATTTTGCCTTACCTACCACTTTCATCGTGAGCTAGACACCACCTCTTCCATTAGTATAGTGCAATAATGCCCCCTCTCTCTTCTTCAGTGGAACGCATTCACTCTCCCTGAGCTGAACAATTTCATGGTTATACTAGCTCGCGAGGAGGAGGAATACCGCCGGGAAATCGAGATGAAACACGATTTGCGACGTCAGGAGATTATTCGATTGTTGAACACTGAAGAGAAGGAACAACCAGATGACCAAAATGGAGAACACTTGGAGGAGGGCTCATAAAAAGGAATCAAGACGATCACATTCTGACTAAGCATCCTCCATTTCCGACTATAATTAATCACCTTGTTTTCTATGATACTAGTTACTCGATCACCCGTCCACCGTAAATAATTAGTTGAAAGGTTTGCTCATGTCAAAAAATGTTTGGTATCTACGTAATTAATTATGCGAAGCAGTTACACCGCTGCATGTTTATAGAAAGTTACGGATGTTCTACTATAAGTGCTTTTCTCCAAGCAAAGCTTCTTTTTACATTTAGAAACAAGCTTCTAAATTAGTGTATATCATAATATAATATCATATTTTATTTTTAGTAGGTTTCACCAAGTGTTCGATAGTTTATTATAAGGAAATATAGATAATTTTAAATTATAATATATATTATATAAAGTACACACTTCGTAAATTTTATTCTACGTTGGTAGTTACTTTTTGAAAATTAAATCACTAACATACGAGTATTGATACGACCAAACTTTATTAATTAAAAGGATAATTTGATATACTTCAATTATATTTCATTTGACGTAATTTTATATAAATTATCGATATTTTGTACTAATAATTTTGATTCCATTCATTTATACTATGATATCTATCAATTACATATGTTTTTCTATTTTATTTCAAAATATATTGTAAATAAAATATCACTCATCATGTTCATTTTATCACATATTTCACAATAACCATTTTAAACTACGAAAGAATGTAACTTTTTGCGCATTTTCAATCATTTTCATGGTTGTCTTTTTTATGGACTTTGCAGATACAATAATTGTGATGTCATGCATATTATAATTATGTATCTAATATACTTTAAATTTCATTTGGGTCCAACTTATACATTTCATACATACAGTTGCAAAGTGGTATTTCAGGAAGTAAGTATGCTATTGCTAATAAAACATTAATTTATCTTCAATATTATGATTATTTACTGACTGAAACCAATCTTGATATTATGAGGATAATATTTTTATTGTCAAGTTACAAAAAGTTTTACTCGTCATTAGTTGTGTACTGTTTAAAGCAATATTTTGTGTACATATATATATATATATGTATATGCCATATACAGTATTTTTCTTATTGATATTGACGTATATTTTATTGAAATCGGTTCACGTTTATTTGAATGTAAAGATGATATCATTTACAATAATTCGTATTTATTTATAATTGTGTTATAGTTACGTTCGCCGTTAATATACCTTGGCAACACATTTTTACGGCTCTCAGTGTATTCTAAGGAACATGAAACATTTAGATCTGGTACATACATGCATTTATGTGTAATGTAACTAAAAATTTGTATAAAAGTTGAAAAATCTCCATTCAGATAATTGCATTAATATACTATCTTTTAATGTTAATTATGGTTTCTTCACTGCTCAACAAGTCACCCGAAACCCTCGTTTTTATGAGGTGTATAACTGGCTTTGTGTGGCCATTTTTGTGTTTTTAGATGCATATATTGTACAGTTTTAGTATCGGAACAGGTAAGGTGCTAATTTTATTGTGTAGTCTTTTTTTCAAGGCTAGTTTTACGATGTACACTTTTTACAAACATATGTGACTTTATTGATTTAAAGAAACTACTTCCTTATTTTGCAGTTATAGAGAACCTAAACATTATTTTGTGACTACTTAAATTTGTCTCCGTTGTATCTTTTATATTAAAGTACTTTAGTTTAATCTAGGGTCAGACCGAATGTAATGTTAATCTTGTTCAGTATTTAAACTGTTATTTTAATAGATTTCTGTCATTAGAATAAAATTCAAGCATATAATTTTTCTTAATGTTTAATTATTGTAATTTAACCATTTTATTGTATTTCACATAGTAATCTAGTATTTTGATCTTTATGTTATCTTTGTGGCATTTTGTTATTATAATCGGGTTCAGTGCAGTAAATTTAACGTAATACAAATCTTGTTTTTTCCTTTTAATAAATTAATTAAATCCTCTTTTGGAAATACATTTACTTTTGTTTTTACTAAGAAATTTTATGGGTAATAATAATGGCTATAAATGACAACGATTTTAATTTATGTTATATTATACTTAATAATAGCAGGGCCGATGGATGATATTAATCGTAGTATGTATTTGGCAGCCGAAAGGGTCCAAAACGAAATTCACTCTAATAGTTATGAAATTCTGGCATTTTACACATATAAGTGACATTGTAACATAATATCATATGATGTGCACATAATGTCGCTTATATGTGTAAAATGCCAGAATTTTGTTTTTGCTACTGGGGCTAGAAAATATGATTAACGAAATTTTCACTAAAAGTTTAAGACCGTGCAAATTCAAGAACTTACACAGTTAACAAAAGAAGAATATTTTAAAGTTTTTTTTAATAAATGCTTTTAAAATGGTTAGTACGACTAAGTATAGTAAGAAGTAAACATTCCCTCAAATTTGACCGTTTTCGGATGTGTGCAGTAACTTGGTTAACGTAATTAATTTTACTTATAGAAATATATTCATTAACACAATATCAAGTTGCATATCTCAATATAAATAGTGTTTATGGAATTTACTTGTATTAGTAGGATTTCTAAAGAGTATGTGGAGATACTACCTACCTTTATTTAGCGTAGAAATATTTTCTATAAAATGACAAGATTATGTTGGTTTGTCTCCTCTATTATGTGTGCAATATTCTGCTACGTTACTTAATAGAAAAATCAACTCTGGTGTAATACATATAAAGAACCGAGACTATCTACATACTTGGAATTATAGTTTTATTAAAAAGATTATAGGTATATGCATTAGATATCTGTTAAAATTGTTAATTATACGAATTTGCGGTTTAAGTATGAGATATACCAGAGATTTAATTATATTACTGATAATTATATATAGCTATTATATTTATAATATAGCTAGGTATAATTAATATATAAAAACAAATTAATATTTGGGTCATACCGATAAAACCTGGGCTGTGCTCCTTTAATAAAGATTTATAATTTTTTGAAGATTTGATAATAAATGATAATGATTTAGATAATAAATAAAACTAAATAGGGGCCATTCAAGTATTACGTACGCAAAATTTTGATCAATTTAACCCCCCCCTGTACGCAGGCAGTACGCATTGTCTAGACCCCC